>JAOSYY010000009.1:2125906-2217282 GCA_025727935.1 Hebomoia glaucippe | reverse complement strand
AATAATGTCGATTCAAACTAAAATATACAACAATTTACTTAAACAAAGGCCTAAAGTGTTATGCGCCCAACAACGTAATAAATTCATCGAGGAAGGTGCGCCAGTCAGTCGGTGTCAGCTTACTGCTAACGTAATTAATTTAACTTAACCCGAATTTTCACACCAGGTTACCTTTACCTCTGGGAATAGCAATCGCTAACTCAGTTCGTCGAAATTTTAATCAAAGTACACTTTAAATATTACATTATGTTATAATTCAATATTTTGTTTCCATCGCTACTTCTTGGTTGATCACATTATCCTATAATTTTATCGCATAAATTTTATATCTACCTATTTACTCTTCTAGGTCTTTTTCCATTAGCTTTTGTAGCGATAAGAATAATGTGATAAAAGTTACACAAATTCCACATCTTATTCGTTATTGAAAATACTGAAGTCGATTACGCTTCTTAGATGAGTAATAATTAGTACGTAAATTAATTTTAATAATGTTACATTTTAGTCTATCAATCTATTGCTAACAATGTTACGATATTTGGAATACAAGTTTCAAACATAACTTTATGTAGGTAAGATTTTTTCCCTGTAAGTGTTATATGCTTTCGAAAGAGTAATTTCTATTGAAATGCAATTGGCGAGCACATGGTAATTGATAAAAACATGATAATGGTATTAATGGTTGTTTGGAATATTTGGCGCTCTACGTGGCGATCACGACCACGAATCACGATCCCAAATCCAATAAGCAAGAGGCAGCCTCAGTGGCGGTTAAAAGACAGGGATGTCGAAACCTAACAAATGGTGAAAACGTTACGTGGAGACGTTAATTATTTAGGTAAATTAGTTCTATCTGTAATTGACACAACAGCAAGAAAAATATATGGTCATGTAAACTCAACATACCCAATTACCCACGTACCTATGACAAACTCTACATATAAAAGGCGCATTATTCTGATGTATATGTATACAATCTTCTACCGCATGCCCTATTACACATATTATACATTAGCCGTCAGTAATTCTGCTAGATAATTTTATTGAGTTAGGTAAATAATGCAATTTATAAAGCTTTCAGTGAGTCCATAACTACAAAAAACTATACAATTACAATTTTTAAATAAAACTTCACTAAGAACAACCACAATATTTATAAAATTACGCATACGTATTATACATAGACTTGTATCATTTATTTATAATTTATACAAATATGTAGTACCATCTGTATTATGTCATCGTTGTACAAAATATTTGTGGTGTCGCGGTTTCAGTTTCATTATAATCAATATAAAAAATTATTAATTTAGATGATTGATAATAAAATAAAAGTTATCTATATCACTCCATACAATATAGCTATCTGCCAGTGAAAATCCGTTTAAAATCGGTGGAAACGTTTCGACGATTTGACGAATTAAAAACAAAACCTTTATAAATTATAGTATAACGATTTTTGTATACCTATTATTTAGTATTATAAATAGGCACTTCAATTTTATTTATTTGTATATATATTAGAGTCTAGAGGCCATTGACCCTGCACGTATCACGCTTCGAAAAGTTATGTTGAGGGATTCCTTAAAATTAAATCATAATAAAATAATGCATATTATAAAACTAATTGTATTATTCAAAAATAACATACGTATAATATACACAGAACAGTTGGCAACCCTACAGAGTAGAGTACCAGTGGGAAATAGGTACGAACTGAAGTACGACTTCGCGCGCGGGGATCCGCTCCGTCAGTCTACCAGAGGCTCTGCATTGTGTCGGTGTCCTCCTGCGTAATCATCAACGATTTTACGATTTCTATTCCTTCTCCGTAAGATCATTGTGAAAAAATTCAAGTAGTTCGCTATATGTGCTTTCAAGTTTTAAACTTCTATTGTGTAGTGCGCATAAAAGGATTTCGAATTGTGAATTATTAGAAGCTCCTTGCTTCGTCCCGCGTTAATAAATAACGCCGGTTTTTTCCGACTACAGGTAAGATCATACTAAGAAAAGGAATGTATGAAAAATCTTATAATTGATTCATTTTACTTAATTTTAATAGATTATTCTTTTCTTGTATATTAACGGTTTTTAAGGAACGGGTTTGTATATCTCATAAGGTAATAAGCACTACTAGTATTTTACAACAATATACACAATAAGTAATTTTTAAGGGAATCTAAGGAGTACAGCATTGATAAAAATTTTCTAATTGTATATTTCACTTGTTCTACGAGATATTGTTAGAGTAACATTTAAATACAAGGACCTCCTAACACGTTTCCTTTAAACCGGTTCACTCCATTTAAGTCAGACGCCAGACTTATGAAATGGACAAATCCTATATGACTTTGTCCTCTATGTTCATCCGGGAAATGGAAATTACGATTTTCTTTGTTTTACCTTGGAAACATTTTTTTCATTCCGTATGTCGGAATTTATTTAGGTAATAAATTAAGTTCTATTGCGATAAAAATTTTATACTATCTAGTGGTAAAATTTCTACCGTCAGATATTCAGATTTCTCCACATCCCATTTACGTTTATGTATTCATATGAAGCTAGTATATACATTTATCGGATAAAATAGAGATATATATTACATTTATAAATAAAATATGCTCTATCATGTTCGCCGTTTTCTATAGAGATCCCCGCAAACATCTGTCAACAAAGATTCGGGAATCCGCATTGTCAGCGACAGCTGCACATCGCTCCACGTGCTGCATGTATAATAATAACTAGACAGAGAATACGTACACATAGAAATAGGAAGTTATAATGATTTAATGACTAAATTTCATGATAAGCTATGAATCAGGTTTCGATACTTAAATCTGTGAATACAGAATAAAAAACTACCGTGACGAGTGGCATTTTAAAATTGTTTTTTTATTGAATTCAAAAGCATTATTCGATTTGTCATCAACATCCTTACTGCTGGAAAACAGTGGTCAGGATTACTAAGATTGTTTTCTTATGCAATGAATACTTTGTTAAAATGAAGAAAAAAATCGGTCAATCAAAAGCTTCAATTGTAATTTAAACATTATTAGGCCAGCCGACGCGCCACAGGCCACTTGGCGTCGTGGTATCGATCTGCAAGCTCACGTCATTGAGATCAGGAATGTGTCCGCGTACAATATGAGTATTGGTTATCAAATAAACAGAATAAACAAATTTACGGCTGAAGAATGTATTACTTTTGGCTGCTAGGCGTGACTGTTGTAAGTATTTAGCACCAATTTGTATTAACTATTTAAAATAATATTTATTTTTTCTTAGCAACAAAACGTTATTTCGCGAGGATGTTTCTAATAAACGATTACAATTGTTAATCGGATAGTAACAACGTCGGCTGATTACTAGTGACTTCTCTGTTAATATCCGTCTTGATCAAAGTAACATTGATTAGTACTGATAAATGTACCAACTCTCTAATAATACATTTCCGATAGTTCGTTCACCCATTCTTCTTGGCAATTATCTACTCATGTGACGTAATAAAACAATGATAATCACTGGTAATATGCAAATATATATTATACCCAAATATATTGTTGTGAAAATTGTATAAAGGTTTATTGTGTTAAAATCCTATAACTGGTAATTTGTGTGTCCCACTTAAATGTTGGCATCTCGGAGACTATTTCATGACGCAATAAGGGGTGGGTACGTTTCGACTGGAAAATTGTGTCAATTTCAACGGGGGAGCCGTAATAATTGCCCAAAACGGAAAAATTGTTGACGATAACGAAATATACTAAAAAATCCTTCTCAAGACAGTAATAATCATTGATCGATTCAATCAATTTCAATAATACTCAGTAAGTTTTTAACAGTTTTTTACAAATTAAAACATAGTAACTAACCATTTCTTCAACACAACATGAAATTCATTATTTCGATGCTAGTGACCGTGACATGGCCAAATAATTACCTTTTCGTTAAATATCCATGTCTGTTCTGATATTTGGTTGTAATGCGGTCGTGTCCCTCGTGTAAGTCGCAAATTAGGGAAAGCTTTTTGCAATTCGTTTTATATCATACTCGGTGAAGGGCTATTAAATTGGATTTTTGTAAATGGCGTATAGAGATAACAAATTGCCAGCCCGAGGGCCGAAATGGTCAAATAACACGTTGACGTTACAATCATAAACTGTGCTAACGAAGGGTTAAGGGTTCAGCGCGGTAGTGGTTTTTGATAAGGGACTAAATGTGGGCCCAATTGATGATTCTCTTATTCGTATGCAAGCAACGGTGTACGGCGGGAACGCGATCGATACGCGCCCGCGCGACGAAACCCTCGCCTCGCGGACAAGCAAAGGCGAAGAATTGCCAAACACACTTGCGAAAATTAAATATATCATGTTCTTAGCATAGAAGATACTCAGTTACCAAAAATAAGGTAAGTATATGACGTCGTATTATTATTATAAAAATTATTCGTGCAGCTAGCTATCTTAAATAATTTGCTTTAATACATTCCGTCTCAAATTGAAATGTTCTTAAATTACCTGAATATAATTTAGAAATATCGTTATAAAGTATAATGTATCTTTATGTAACAAAGAGCTATCGATACCTTTCGTTAATGCTCACTTTTGTAAATGCTCGTCGCATTATTATTTTAAGCGATATAACATTATAAATCGTGTATTTCAATCTTAAATGTGACATCGCTGGCAACATTGGTATAAAAAATTGTTATGAAAAGCATTGTGAGAATGTTATCTCGGCCGGTGACCGCTCGGCCCTGATCTTGCTAAATAGACTACGAACTCACGTTCTTGTTTTCTTATTTTTGTAATAAAGACCGTTTGAATAGCCACTGTCACGTACATAGCAATGAGCGTCTAGACTTTTTATGTTTGTTAAAAGCGTTTTATCACTGTCACGCCTACAAAAAAAAACAACGAAATTTATTTGGAATTTCGACAAATCGAATTGCATGTTTATTGAAAAAAACTGATATGAAGTCAGGGTGACGCTGATGACTGTCTGATAATAATTAAGTTCAATGTCTTTTACAACTACTAATAAAGCGTGGGTAGCCCTGGTACGACCTCAGTGAGAACTTGTTCCAAAACGAAGGCCAGGTCAGATTCTATGCCGTACAACGTAGATATTTTAATATAACTACAAGTTTTGCTATAGGAAAGTTCACTAACTGTTTACTAATAGCTTAATGCATTTCGTATAGCTGTCAGACCAACAACTAAGGGGAAATTCTATAGTAGGGTGCCGGTACTAATGGCAGCCTTTCACTCCACTTCATACCCTCGACTAGTAGGCAAGATAAATATATAGATTTCTAACACAGCATACGATCGTATAAGGTCCTACACCTTCCCCTATTCCGATCTTAAAACATGCATATTTAATGTAATGTTAGTTATTACAATGACTATTTAATCAAAAAATATTTGGTTGAGCAAAATACGTATAACGATACGTTGCAGAGCGAAACTAATGTAAATCAATATTACGAAAGAGAATACAGCGAACGACAAGCCGTAACACAAAGTCAATTTTACAAAGCCATTGAACGCATTGAATTGGACCACCATTGGTGATTGTGCATTTTCATGGTTCATCTCTATGTAATGTGGTTCATAGCTTTGAGAAACATATTGACACGACAATATTTTTAATCTTTGATAGTACCCTGCTGACTGAATCTTAACATGCCTTAAAACTTTTTATCCAGCAACCTTAAAACCTCATGCGTGGGTACCTGAATTTCTGGGTCTATTATATTTTTTCTGTCCATTCAATGCGGGAGCATAAATAGGGATATTTAAACGACCCTTGGCCGAACTATGATTAGAAAGAGGGGAATGCTGTGCAGCTGCTCTTTTCTTTGCGTGTGGAATGAGATTTTATGTTTCCATATTTTGTTACCCGCTTTCATCTTCACGTTGAAGCATTCACTAAAACCTTACGGGAGAATCTTGACTGTAAAGAGTTTATAAGTGACAAGCCTTTTCTCCGAGAATTATTTCGAAAAATAAAGTGAAATTTAATGTGGCTTACGGGACGGACAAACTACTTTGCAAACTCAGGCCGAACGTTTTAGTTTTTATTTCAAGTTTAGAAAAACTATGCATAAAAAAGAGGTTTCTATTCATTAATTAAATTTTGCTATCATCGCTATGGTCAAGCGTATTATTATTTATTTAAAAGGGTCAATAAATATCCTTAAAAGCAAATAAATTATGAAAAAATATTTCTTTATTTATAAATGAAAATGAGTTCCTACGCATCTGTTAGTTAGAATAATTTTATTTAATGCATGGAGTTAAAATGAGTCATACGAATTATATAACTGCTCTTATTAAAGAAACGTGATGTTTTTTTAACATCATGAAACATTTCTGAGAAACACTCGAATAGGCAACAGGAGGTGACGAAGGTTCATGGCCACAGGAACAATCGATTTACGCGAATTTACAAATCATATTACGTGTATGGCTGCCTCGTAATCCGACGCCATGCCAAAAGTTCCCTTTTATTTGAGCTTTTACGCTTTTATTTAACATACTATGATATATTGTTAAATGTATAAGGTAAAATTGTTTTTAATTCGCGTCATAATATATTTAAAGACATTTTTTTGGAAAACTTAACCGTTATATTATAAACATTCAGATATAATGAATAGCAATAATCACGAAGCAGTATTTAGACGCTATTCAATAATTAAAATTTGTTACATGTGTGGCATTTCAAATTATTATTCTATAAAATACATATTATAAGTAATGTTAAAATTCATTACTCACGCTGAACTAACAAGCCCTTATTACGGCCACAGAGGAAATTAAATGAACAGCCGCGGTCGTTTCTTGGTGCAATACAATATTATTACATGTTATATTAGTAAGCCATAACCGAAAAAGTACTCTTTTTTTTAACAACGATACATAAAAAACAGAACAGGTGTACAAATACCGATAACTTGAACATATTAAATGACGTCCGGTGCGACATCTTACACTGTGAACAAAATCGATAATTCTTATAACCGCCAACCGGCGCGTGCGCGCCCACGTGTCAAATTGCCTAGTACTTCTCAAAGAAATACGTTATACATCCTCATTGTTTCTTGATGTCACCATCATTTTATTATGGGTTTGAATTATGAGTGAATTCTGGAAGTGAAGATTTATTTACGCTACCATATAAGAGATATACATTTTGGATATGCCTTATGGTCTATAATCTGAATAGCTTTTAATTTATGACCGTAACAATGGGAAACGATGAACCTATAAAATTTTTGACCACAAAAGAACCCGCAGCATAGCGTCTAACACTCACACCGGCTATAATTTAATATCCGCCCAAAAATAATCTCATTTCCTCAGTAATACGATTACCTACGTTACGGTCGACACAATTTAGTAAGAACTTCAGCTTAGTTCTGGATAATTAAGTGAAAGCGTTGTGCTCTATGTAATATTTGGAGACGGCCGTGTAATGCATGCCAAGGAAGATTATAGTACATGCCTACATTCCTTATATGTCCAGCTCGACCTGCTATCGAGGAAAAGCTATCTGGAACATCGACATATTGTGCGTATACTTTTTCTAAGATATCCGTTTGAAACGTCGTAAGTATAGGACAAGTTTCAACCAACCCAAGTAAATTAGAAAGAAATATAACATTTTTGGAAACGTTTTTAACTATTATTAAGTAAATGTATTATATATATTTGTATTTTATATCATTATTTTATGAAGTTCGATACGCTACGGATATGAACATAGATGTCATTATGAAGACAATCCTTCATCTTCCCTAAGAAAATTGATGCCAAGGACATGTCGACGACAGCTAATAGCAGTGACCTTCAGAGCTTTCCACTCTATATCGATAACCTGGCCATCTATTTTTATACAACCCAGCTACCTCACAGCCTATCTATTTTAAACATAACTATTGGCAGTTAATTAAAATAGAATACATTATGTTAAAAATTTTAAATAGTTGTAAATTTTAAAACATTAATAAGAATTTGCAAATTGTGATTTGTGATTTATATATAAGACAAGATGTTAAAAAATCCGGAAGCCCTTGCAATTCATAGTGTTACACTTCCGCTAGGTAGCCGTCCCTTTTTGAGGTCGAACCGTTAACAAACGGTTCTATGTTACTTATTAATTAGGCTGATAAACATTACGATGAATGCTATTTGTATGTTACAAATATGTCTAAAGTAAGATTATAAACATCTTTTATATAAGATATATGCGGTATCAACTTTAAAATAATCTTATAAATCGAGGCATTTAATCAATATCAGTTTGAAAAATGTTTGAATATTGGACACAATTATATAACACTAAACGGAAAACAAACCGTGGACTCCATGGGGACTCTACAAAGGAACATAACTAGCAGTTGGCGGAGTATTGAAGCAGACAATGCACCGGTAACGGGACAAGGCACTAATTGTGACGTGCACCACGCTCTTCCGTTATCCGTTGCTATGTTTCCGAGAGAAGAAAGCTGGCTTAAACCTCATACTACTACCGCGTAACGGAATAAGTTCGATTAGGTTTTTTATGGCTCGGTACCTACTTGACAATTTGTCACACGTTTGTTTCTCGCAGTGAATAATAACAACACTACAATAAAATATATTTAAAAATACGTAATATAAATATTTTGATACATTAAATCCGAATCTATGAAAAAATAATAAATTAAAAGCTACGCCACACCGTTTACTGAATTCATTCATATTGATGCCCTCGAATAAATTACTGCTTTAAAAAAAATTCTGAAAACTACACTGAAAAGGCTTACTTAAAAACGGTGAAAGACCATTTAAAGCGGTATTCTCCTCGTTTCTTTTTAAAATATCAAAGATAGCGGTTTGTTATTTTAAATAAAGGCTTAAGTCATAAAGATAATCGTTTGTCTTTATTTTCTTTTATTTAATGTTTAATAAATTGAAGCATTATTTAGTTTCGAATGTTCACTTACCTTACTAATTACATTATACAATGGACTGTCTGGACTTTTTATTGCAATCGTTTAACGGCAAGAGATTTATATGATTATTACAAGTAAGTGTACATACTTATAGTTTGCAAAGAACGTGTCTGAATTATAAATATGTCAGTAGGTTTTCTAGTCACGAACCGAGAACATCGCACGTACTTTTTATGTCAGTGGATTATTATACTTTATTAACATTTTAAATTACCAGTTCATTTACATAGAGACATGTTCTAAGTAAACGTAAATTGTTAATATTAACTATTTAATAACAGAACTCCCTTTGACCGTGAATATAAAGGAGTTTATGCAATTCACGATCCAGGCGCAATATGTCAGCAAAACGACGTTTTAAAATGACCCGTTAAATTTCTGAATAATTCATGGTCCTAGTTTTGCAGTAATGCAAACCCAGAACGCGGTACCCTTCAGCAAAAGTGTGACATGAGGCAATTAAAAACGTTTTATTTACGTACGAGGTGGTAAATAACTCGAGAGGGATGTTCATAGAGACAAAACGCAGGTACTGGCAACCTCAGCGACATCTTCACAGGAGACGTGTTGAGTGCACCAAGCACTTGACTCGCGCTACCGCGAAAGCCGTTCCGCCTACTAGCAAAAGTGTACTCAACTTCAGTCGGGAGACATGTTTAGGTACAAACATTTTATATAGCTCATGAACATACACCATGTTTAAAGGAAATGCTAATGTAGTCTTAAGATAGGTGCGACTTAACACTTATCTCTTATCAACCACTTACACTAATAAAGCTATGGAACCTTTGGTAAAAACGGGTTATGCATTTGAAATTGAGAACGTTTGGCCTTTTAGGGGATGGAAACCAGTAAAGAATCAGGTAAAGCTAAAATTAAACATTCCAGTTTCAATTAATGTAATCAAAACTGCATAGGACAAAAAGGTAAAAAGATTTTTTGGTGTTCAACGCAATCGTAAACTGATCCACTTGAAGCAAAGTCCGAATACAGGGCACCGTCAATAGCAATAAACTCTGCTTCTTTATTGTTATTACCAGCAATATTCCTCGTTATTATTACGTCAAAACATGACACGGCATTCTTTTTACGTGCTATAGTTTTTTGTGAGAGTTCAATGACTCTAGTAGTTTATTTACTTTGATCAAGGAGATGTACTGAGATTTTGAGATCATTTAAAGCAAATGTAACACTATACAAATATCATATAACGATAGGAAATGTGATAATACAGTTTCAATTACCGTGTTGCTTTCGATGTATCTTGTATCTGCTGCAATTACTCTATAACTTCCGTTAGTGCATGCTTCACGAATTGGCATTATATTTGCTACATTAAGATACCTAAAATTTACACTATCTTAATAATTTCCCTCTTTGGTTTGGATATTGAAATAATTCACAAGTATTTAATATGAGTAAGTTCGTGTCAACCTGCCAATAAAATTATTACCGGTATTACGCAAGTGTTACTATAAAATCGTGGATAATCGTTATTCCTCATACGGCCTTGGTTCATAATTATTCCACATTGCTCTCGGAACCAATCCTGAGAAAAAACGGATAATCAATTAAGTGGTATTTGCCGTTTAATGGAAAATTAATACAACGTTAAGCGAAATTGAATCTTACTTTAATGTTAGTTGAATTTTATTTTTAACTATAATATTAACATTTTTACAGTAGAAATAATATTAATTATATGTAAATTTATGATTAGTAATATGGTTAATTCATAGTAAATAATCGAAGTGCATCAATTTAAAGGTGTCATAGATTATAGAAGATTATCAAACGTGTCGATTAATACCTACTAAAAGTTGACGTACTAGTTATGATTCAGTAGCTCAAAGTCATATTTAAGAAGGACGGTAATGGAGATTTCACGTCCGTTACGAAATATTAGTTCGACTCTATTTTGTGCCATTACAGTATATTCTGAGGTAAAATTGGTCAGAGCCTTTAAAATGAATATGGTCAATGAGTTTACTACGTGATCGTACTACATGTTAAAAATTACGTCATTTCATCTTTGCATTTTATTTGTATTCTCACTTAAGAATAAATATTAAAACTTGAAGATGCGCTGGTGACCGGTGACTCATCACAATGAGGCGGGTACATCGACCTGCCCCCACGGCACGAAGCCGTTATCATTTAAACTGCACCTCGCATTTTTTTGTTCACAAGTCCCAACGTAAGAAAAGTATTCGAATAACTTTTTTCCCATTCCAAGTTTTTCAGTGAAATCCTATAGAATTTATTACAATATCACCTCAAAGATCACTTTAAAAATATCCTATTCGACATTTTCATTTACTAATTCCTTTTAAAGTTGACTCATTGAGGCTGTGACGTCGTATTAACTGTGAGTATGCTGGAACCAGTCAAGTATAACCAAGGGAGTCGTAGATGAATCATTACTCTAAATATAAAACACGGGACTCCACAATTACTGTAATTCATAAATTATGACCACTGTATAATAATATAAAGTTTCATTACAAATTATGGTATATAGAGATAATATGTGTATACTGGTTATCTTAAATAATATAATTAGCTTAATTTAATATATTCATAAACGTTTCTAGCCTATTTATTATTACTTGATCTTTATTAATAACATCGCTAGCTAGTTTCCGCAAGAGTAGAGAAATTAGTATGATACTAAACTCCAGTGAATCACACGTTTTACATTCCACACAGTAGATAAAGTTTATTTATTAATAGGGTATGTAAGTACACCAATATTTAAAGAAACCGTTTGGGATTTATTGACAAAAAATAATTTCGTTATATTGGACAAATTTATTTTTAGAAGAATTTTATTACATTACTTAGTAAAGGCTTTTAGTAGAAGTGACAACAAATGAATCTTATTCGTTTTTACGCTCAGTAATTATTGTTAATGAGAGTGATTATTTATAACTGCCATTAAAGAAGGCAGGAATGCTACATGCACTAACGCTGCAATTTTTTGCAGAATGATTCAAAGTTATGTAATGTTATTGGTTTAACTCGACCCATCGAATTAATGGCATTAATTTAATGTTTGTTATATGTTTCAAATTGTTAACATTAGACATTATCAAAGGCATTGCGTGTTATAGAGTAATAAATTTAAAATCTATTAATACTGGCATTAAAGGCTGCTTCTAATTTAACAGTAAATTATATTATGTATCATTTACTATCAACGTCACGGTAGCAGAATATATTATATCTAGGGAGCTGATAAAATCAAAATAAGCTTCGGGACAAGAATTACGGAACTAAGGCACATTTACATTTTCTTCGGCCTTTTGCGAGGACCCTGCTGGCATTAAATACATAATGTACCTTACCATCGATTTAGGAGGGGAGTTTTGTTTACGTAATATGTATGATAGCATGAAAAATAAGTTATGTCAAAACCAAATAAAACAATATTTAATAGGACCAGTCTGACTTGTTAGCGGCAGTATTGTAGTGGAATTTAATGAACAATCTCCGACATAGACCATGGATACGTCTAGTCTATAATTCATGTGTAAGGGAGTAATATCCCTCAGGACAGTTCCAATTTCATTTAGGCTGTACTGCGGTACTGAATAAATAAAATGCGATTAAGTCTAGCTCAAGGCAATCAAACAAATTTCGTCTGTATATCGGCATGTCGTATAAAGTGTAATGGAATCTCTGCTAATACAAAAAAGGGGTATCGTGATAATCAATTTAAATCTGAGTATTTAACGTAATTGGTTAATACAAATTACTCGCACGTGCGTAGGGGTATAATAGCATTAATGATGTTATAAATAAGCGAATAAACTGTATAGAACAAATTTTATAAAACCGTGGGGATGGTGAACGCGACGAAATTGGATTACAAGATAAGTTTTCGATGTACTGATTTGAAACAGTTGAACAAAGAACATTGGCCAATGCGGTGTGCAGGGCGTCGCTATGGTAACCAAAAGGAAACTACGTCGTTTAGTTGCCTCGTTTTTGCGCGAACCGTGCAAAATTCTTGTTAGGGTTCCACTTAGACTTAAAAATAACTTCTAGTTATGTATGATCACATGGGCTGTAAGAAATACTTTTCGATTAAGAACAAAAGTTTTAACGCAATTGTTATGTAGTTTAGGTGTATGTGTATTTAATGCGAGCTTGATTATTACGCGTCAGTTGCATGTCAGTGATTCAGAGAAAAAGACAATATACGGTATTAAAATTTAAAACATAAGGGAGCACGTTAAAATAACGAATTATAATATACTCAAACAAATAAACACACACACACACACATATATAAATATAGAAAGGCCTTCTGAATCAACGGTCTGCAATAACAACTCTATTGGACAAAGGGCCTGAATTTTGCTGGGCAATTTGGGATTTGAAACGCAGCAGGGGTTATATTACCACCTTATCGCGATTCACATGACATATGCGTTGGTGTTTATTTTCTGCTTCAGTAATTCCCAAGCTTATGAGTTATGTCGCCTTAAAATATTACAATGACGGAGGCATGTTATTCACAGAATAAGGATAACACTTGCAATAAGAAATATCTAAAACAGCGTGATTATGTGAAATTTTTTAACTTAATACAATTCAGACACCACAATATAAATCGATGCATTTCAGTTTTTACACCCCTGTCAGTTGTCTGTCTATCCGATTCCCCTTACGTTATTGGAAGTCCCTGCTTTAATACGCTTGCTCTTGTGGTTAAGTCAACAATTTTATTCGACAGCTCTGAAGCACAAATCGCAAAGAAAAGTTTAAAGTTTTTCTTAAGAATTTAAAACCTACAACTAGTAAAGAAGCTGAATCTTAAGGTCCCTTTTTTAATAGTCGAAAACTGTATATTCCATTATTTACGGAATAATAATAATCAGCTATTACACCTTACGGAGTAAAACACTTAAAACTCGAGTCGTTATGTACAAAGAAGCTGATATCCAGTTTCTAAGTGCTCATTGTAACAGCTCACAATGGGACCGTTGCCGTGGCGAAGGCCGTTCCACCGCTGCATAACGACTGCATTATCACATTTTACTCTTACTGATTTGATGATTAAATTATAGAAACAGTTTAATAAAGAATGATACTTTTGCAAGTGTGTTAAAATGGCTATATGATCATGAAATATCTTACATAAAATATATCATATTAAATAAAAATATATACGAGTACAACTATTATAATATATACACAACAATCTTATCTTAAAATTAGGTCGGTTTATATTTCATTAGATTAGTTAACCACATGATTAAATGAAATTTAAATTTCTTGTGGGTGGTTTCCTGACCGCAACATCACTTGAGTAGAGAGGGCTTATAAACAAAGAAAGTGTTTAAAGGGGCATAAAACTAGAAATATGAGAATAGCTTAATTGGCGAAGCAGCTGTGAACCTTCTATTATTGCAATTGATATGCTCTATGAGTTCATCTGCAATATGTCGATAACTAAACTTATGTAGTATGAGTATTTTGTAGGTATAAATTCACCCCCAAAATAGGAATTAATATTATATTTATCTTTACAGATCTTAAAAGCACTCCTGACAAATCAGCGAAGCTGGATTTTTCATAGCATCCTCTCTAAGGTAAAGTGGTAATAACTTATGTTTCATAGACATTCAAACTACTATCAATTTTTCATATAGTAAATCTAACCCAAAAGGGAAATAATTATTTATCATTTCGTGAAATTTTTCGGTAGTGTTCTCAACTGTTTAAAACTGTTCAAGTTCTTAACAATAAAGAAGGAAAAACTATATTTATCTAAAATATTAATAAGTATGCTAAAAATGCACAGACCTTATTATGCAAACAGTTTTAAAAATAATTTGAGAATTGTATTACATGTTTGGGTGCAATAAATTTAAATCATAGGCAAACGGTCGCTGTTTCAGACAGCCTACGGCCGAGAAGTAGAAAAATGATGAGGCCAATTAAACGATAAATATCGTTACGTAAAACTGGGACACCATGTCGTCATTGTTAGAACCATAAGTGCTGTTATTATCGACAATCAGACTTCGACCTTGCAGCTCGTTGTCCCGCAAATCGTGGGGAGCCAGATTGTCATCCTTCATTCTGGCATCCGCCTTACGTGCATTCTGATCATGTAATACGAAGATTAAAACTCTACGGTGGCGTATTACAACATCCTTTATATTAAGACCGTTGATATACGCCAATTGATTAATTACGTGAAATGATAATTATGTTATCGCAATGCGCCTTGCAAATATTTTCTACAAGGGTAATAAACTCCTTGGCGAACTTTTGATAATCGGCGACGTGGGGGATATTTCTATAATAGCGACAAGCACTTCATGGAATATGGCTAAAATGATCTATTTTACTGAAATAATTTTTCTTATATATAAACAAAACTATTAAGGTGTTGTCAATTAAATTTCTTTGTTAAATAAAATGCGAGTACAAAGCAATTAGCAAATTTGCTCAACTAATAGCGGTTTTATTGAAGCACGTCCATTAAAGCAGGTGTGATGATATTAACTATCGTCATATCATAGCTAATTAGTCCCTCGCTGTTTGATTTATAGAGGAACTTTGTCTACAAAGCAACGTTTAGTAATTATCAATGCATTTTCATCGCGGTCGCTGACATATTGTAATAAACAGTACTGTTAGTGTATTGTGATTTGGTGGCAGTTTGAAATTTTCCATAATCGCAGCGGAAACGCAGGCGTAAATGCATATTCTATTTTATCGCGCAAATCTCCCAACACTCCGTCATGGGCTGTAGATTTAGTTGAACATTGATGGCGCGGTTGCAACAGTGTATTCACAATATTGTGTCGACTGACCGACCGGACGGATTCATGCTCTATTCGTAAATTAAAACCTTGTAACGATATATTGTTTTGTATTTTACCTTTCCCCGAGTAAAAGTTAGAATACCTCTATGATTTTACCTTAATAAGTGAAAAATGTAAAGATAGATTTTTGTATATCAAATCCTCATAATAATAATATCTTAATATTATATATGCTGTAGAAGTACAGAGTCATATACGAAATTTCTATTAAGTTACTACGAAACATCACTTCAGACATGGATAAGTAATCCGGCAGACTATTGTTCCAAACCTGAGTTTACAAGTGATATAAATGTGTGAATATTACGTATTATTACGTACTACACATGACTCAGTTGAGGTTACCGTAGCTATTGTCTCGTCAGTAGCTTATCATCTAATATAGCGACTTATAAATACCTCTTGACAAACAAACATAATATTGAGTCATTTTGAAAATTTATATATATTTATATTATTTACAATTATAATTTTGAAATAAATACTTTGGTATCATCAGCACATTAAGATTAATTAACTCGACAATGCCAAAACGAAATAAATTGAAAATATTAGAGATTATTAATTAGAAATAAATATTATACATATATCTACATACAATAAAATGAACAGTAATGGGTATATATAGTTACGCGTATATTCTAAAAAAATAAATAGTAATTTAAGATTCTTTATAAAATTTATAAGAGAAGAATAGTAATACGAAAAGCATTAAGGAGCTTCAATTAAAGAAATTCAAAATATGGATTAAGTATTATGTAGCATAGCATACTTCAATACTCAATGCCACTGACGCAAACAATGATAGACGACCATGATTTATTGACAGTTAGCCATCGGTACTTCAGGCGCCAACGCGCCTTTATCACGAAGAACAAAGTCATCTTATCGTAGAGGCTACATTTCATTACACTGAGTATTACGATGTTTTCGGATACGACTGTTACCATAAAACAATGATATTATAATCAACCTAACTGTAAATTAGTTGAATGTTAATTTTGTTCTGTGTATACATTGATAATCGTGATTAAATAAAAGTAGCCTAAGTTATGCCACATAAAATATTTATAAATTTTGCTTCCATTCTAAATATAAAATATATATATATATATTTAATCCGATAGGAAGACATACATTTTCACTTATATTACGCGACTTCTGTCGCCCATAGAGATCTTTAAGATCAGTAGATCTAAAAGACGCGTTGCCAACCTTAAGGCATTATTTTTTTTCAGTATTCGGAAACTCTTAGACTAAAATCAAAACCCGCATAGCACGACTTTTCCATCTATGAAAGGTGGTACGTGAACCAGACGAAACTTAAAAATTATATATGAGCCGGCCACGCGTTGCTGTGGCTAATGTTTTTGTTATATTAAATTAGTCAGCATTATTATTATTATTGGAACGTTTATGCTTTTAACACAGTGCCATCTATTGAATACCTACGCAATTCAGTCAACAGATATTGTCATCTGCTAGGCTACAGAGTCCTTTGCATAATGTTTATTCAATAAAAGCAAAATTTTCATGATTCATCAAAAACTGGCTATTATGATATTAATAAAGACACTGCAGTTTTCTTTACTTGTAGATATAAATTAATATTATCATATCGCTATCATGACGGTAGGAAGTATATTATTATAAATATATATACATAAAAAGTATATAGACACTGCATCTTTAAGCCATTTCTATTGTTGGTGTATTATTGAGTAAGCCTTATACTTACGTACTTGCCGATACCTGATATAAAAAAAGGCTAGATTCAACCTTGCCCTAGCTTTCGCCACCGAACAAAGCATTACTGTCTATTTACTGGTGAAAGCCCCACTCGTTAACTATCTCGGCGATAATACAGCACTTGATAACGAGTTTATTAACGACGTAATTGCCTTTCTGAATATAACCCATCTCACGCGAAGCATCATGGAGAATGCTATACTAGATCCAGGTCAACAATGCGCTTAGTATTCAAGATGTGCATTTATTATTTCTTTTGTGGAATATCAAATAGAGGAACGCAGGACATCAAAGTAGTATTCTTTCCCAAAGACTTATTCTCTTTTACTAATTAGTAGGAAGTAAAGTATTTAGAATATTTGATTAAAAATATACCAGTCTGTTATTTCAATTACTAAATGGGAAAAAAAATCGAATAGAAATAAGAGAGTAAAGATATCCAGATAAATAAAAAGAAGCTAGAGTGCTGTTGGGAGTCGTTTAATTAGCTTAATTGTGTAGCCACTCTAGAACCGACCCTACTAGACATTTGCAAGGCAAGCTAAACATATCTAGGTTAAAAGCTTAGTGCTGTTCATCAGAGAATAACGACAGATAAAATTAGCTCTTGGTATACAGACCTTTGATATATCGACGAGCTTTTAATGTTCACTTGCGATAACAGTTGTAAAATGACCATCATATCGATAGCTATACATATAAACCTTTTGAAGTTTATTAATAGGTCTATTAATGCTTAAGAAATGGAGCCACATTCTGTAGAATTGATATGTAAGACAAAAAGCACTGTAGTGAATATTACTGTAAAAATCCCAACAATTATATAAAGTTTGTTACTCCAGCAAATCATTAAAAGAAGAAAACGGCATTTATTACTAGAATTCAAGTTGATAATTAGGGATTTGAATAAATTAAAACAATATGGCGAGGCTTTCTAAGCCATTTTATTGTAAAGCAGGCGACACAAATCCCCTATATTATTGATTGCTTCTACATAGTTAATGCGATTACAGTGCTAGCGGTTAATGTTCAGAAAGGGTCGCTTAAAGTAAGTGTTTTAATATATTATATTATATATACTAATCAATTCAATCATAATAATATGATATTTCATATTTCAACTGTTTTACCTGTCGTAAAAGTACATTAACTAAATTAAAATAAAATTCTCGACAAAAGAAAAGAACTGAATACGTTTCATATAGAATGTTTTGAAGTATTTAGATAATGTGACAAAACTTTAAATACAGTATTTCGTGGTAGTTAATTAGCGTAACTGATGAGTCTTTGTATCGGTGAATGGTGTGTTGATGAATGGTATACAGTGTAACAATGGCGTGCTCGTAACTGAATATACCCCAACTGTCACCTCGAGTGCCATGTCAAGTGATTACGATACATAAATAATTTCTTTGAACAATGTGAAGATCAAACCGTTAGGTATAAGTGCGGTTTCCTCGTAGACATTCACAATGATTATGGTTAGTAGCAGTGTGTAGATAATGAAGCGAAGCCATCTTATAAGCTTATCTAACAGCAAAGGTATATTCATACTTAGTATTCAAAATAATTTTCTTGACTGACTAGTCCGGCATTTGACCATCAATTGGTGCATTACCCTTGACAGCGACATTCACCAACAACTACGTCCTTGTTCACAATTAGAAATTACGCAATATAAGGTAATCAGTTACCAAACGACCTCCAGGCGTCCATGAGGGATTGTGTCATAAAATTTTACAACCACTACATAGATATTATTGTTCGTCGCGATAATGTTGTCGTACTAATTTCAAGAGTGATGTCATCACGCATTTCATATGATAAAAGACAAAATATCTTCCTGCAATTTGGATATAAATTCATCTGTTAGTCATGGTTTAAAATCCTCGCTCCAAATTCTTATAGTGTCTACAATCCAGTTCTGTTATTGTAGAGTGGGGAGGTAACCAACTAGAGATTTTCTTATTTTACTAAAAGCGGTTTTCCTTCGTCTACCTAACGCTTGACAAGTGTCTGTCAGAAACGTGCATCGTGCTATAGTCACGAGAATTAATTTAACTATATATCTACTATCGTGTTTTAAAATGGGGAATTGCGATATGAGACGTAGAAAATAAAAGTTGGTGTTTTCTTGGTAATTAATACTACACCACCTGCTTAACCGAATTTCCTTCCGTTATAAACACGTGCACTTTTAAGAAACTGGCTCCCTCTGATAACCTTTTTTGTGTTAAACAAAGCTTATTCAATAAAAAGTGATAGCGAAGTTGAAGATAACCTTTGCCTTAAAATATTACACAATGGTCACTCACAGTCATCTGCGTACAGTGTCGCTAATAGTTGAGGTAATTTTGTTTTTAATTTAAGCGATAGGAGGCCAAGTAGTTTTAAGTATAAATTGTCTGTAGTTTCTAATTAAATCTCACATTTACGACTTTACAAAAAAAGTACCTTATGTTAAGTGTCATCATTCAGGCATATTCCAGTAGAAGTCGCGAAAATCGCCCCACGCATATCTGAGACTAATCTAAACAAACATATAAACAGACGGATAGATCGGCAATAATTTTATGAATTGCATGTTTGTTATAACGAAGTTCATATAGCTATACTCTCATATACGAAGTGGATAAATCAAACTAACCAACAAAGCGGACCGGATTTATGTCAAGCGCAATAGGCCATGTCAAAGTTATTAAATTGAATTAAATAGTTTCAGCATTAACAATGATATATTATGTCTCGATTTAAGAAGATTACATTTATACTGGAATGAAGCATACATTTTTAAATAACAATGAAATATAATTTAAATACCAAAAGCAACGTATGATTACAGAACAAATATGTCAATAATACAGCGCCTTACAAGCTTTACGGAAAAAATTACAGTATGGGCAGTAAATGTTTCTCTTTAAATATTGAAACATCCATTTGTTTAAAAGCCTACAGAGGGACGGGTCTGAGCGCAATGCGGTCATCAATAACTGATATAAAACTTTGCATATGATATACTACAGACTACAGCGTTATTTTAATACATCTAAATCTATGGACTATGAATCTAAATTTATGGGAGGTAGAAGGTAAATACGTCATAAAAAACATAATATAGCAATAAGTTTTTTAAATTTTATTTAAAAAATTTATTGCTGCTGATGTAATCATATACATTAAAAAATTGTAACAATTAGATCTAAAAATACAAAACTAGGTCGTTAGTAAATATAAAAGCTATCTGTATATTTTTGTTAAATTAACTGTTTCTGTTTTAGTCATAGAGCTTACAAATGTAATAGTGGTTAATGGCTCCGGTAATTAACTTTGGATTTACAGTTCACTTCGTTCATGCTTTCTAGCGTCGATATGTACATTGTATATTGTTGTCAAATAAATGGTGATTACAAAACACATAATACAAGATTCTGTCAATTATTAAGACTAGTTAATTCCCGATGATAAGAGCATTCGTAACAGACATTAACCTTGTAGTGCAGAATCAAACAGTATTAATATTAATTAATTATTTATAGAAATAAAATAACGGGTTGTATTCAATAATTAAAAAATAGTCTCGTTAAATGGAACGTTGCTTTAACTTAATTAAATTAAATATAGCTAAGAATGAAACTTTACGTTTTTACGAAATTATCGGAAGAAAAACCTTGAACCGTTTTATTAACTTAAATTCAGGAATCTGTATCTCACCCTCTTGAATTTCAACCCGATGTAATATATTAGGGTAGATAAGACACGCCTGCTCGTTTTCTTCTTTATATATATATATGTATATATATTGGTTTTTTTTTTAACAAATAAATTGGAAGATCAAGTAATGCGACTATACCCAGGACTATACATAAAATCCAGGACTTTATTATTTCTCTATATTCTATTTATATACTATGGATGTCATATTCTATATTGAGAAACGACTTTACCTGCTACCGATTTAAATCGATTTGTTTGGCGCCTCCAAGACCACCCCTCTAAACACACAACCCAATGTAATTCCAACGAAAAAAAGCGATGTGAAGACATATTACAATTCTTTTAAATGGGAAAATCGTGAGATGTGGTCGCTTTTTTTGAATATACCACTTGAAAATATTGTATGTTAATAATTATATATTTTATTGATGATACGAGTATGTTACAAACTTCGATCACATGAACGTACAATGTATATCTATACCAATGGGTATTATAGCATAAGAATTCAAAAATATTTCCGACGTGAAAAGCTTCACCCCAGCGATGCACAGAGCAAAATTGTTTTAGTAATTCTGGCAGGAAAATTGAGTTTGCAAGCGATCGGAGAGCAACATTTACCAAGCTTGTTTGTGCGAACTTTCAAGGTCCATTATATAAGTATAACTATTCATATTGACGCTAGTTTATATTTTTAAATTAATTTATTGTTCACAGATTGCAAACATGAAGAGAACTAGGAGTTTTACGAATGGATTGTGGGTTGCATTGCTGGTAACCACTCTAGCCGTCCCGGTACTTAGCGAAGCAGGGGTTGGTCTATTCAATGCGAGGCTTAAACAAATAGTTACATCCAGCACCCTGAAGTGGGCTAATTTGAAAAAAGAAGCTATGGAAAACTATGTTATCGGTGCCAATACTGATCAAGGTTCATTTTTTAAATATCTTATTTTATTGTAATGATTTTTTTCTAGATGCTTTCATTTACCTTTCTGCGATTTTGTTTTTCTAGGTGAACCTATATACCTGTGCCGAACACGTCACGAAGGTGATATGTTGCTTGGACAGTTAAGACCTGATTACACTTCATGCGCTGTGTCTGGCACTAAGAGCTACAATATATTTGAAGTAATGGAAAACATTGAGAATGCTTCGTTAATAATATGGAAGCCCTGGTACAAATTTAACTCAAAACCAAGCGGTGCAGTAGCAGTTGATTCATCTTTCGATTCTACGTTTGTGGGCCGAATTAAAGCAAGTGGCGATTTTTCATATAATATTGGACGGATAAATTATGAGAGTACCGTAGGCGAACTTATTTCATTTGATGATCAAAACAATGAATTGGTTGAAAATACTGGAGAAATACTAATAGAAGTAGAACCAGTGAGTTATAAATTAGAGAATGTAGAACTTGATTTGATTACAGAACATGTACGACAAACTGAACCACAAGTGTATGAAGAAAGAGTCCTAAGAAACGATGACGTTGTCGCTGCTACGGTAACTACCGAAATAGAATACAAGTTTAACTATACATTGTCTTGGGGTCACGGTCACGGCATTGCTATAGGATTAAACACGACAATTGAAATGAGTGATGGAACAGAATTTCCGCAAATAGAGTGGGCCAACCCTTACAAAGAGGAGAAAAAAGAGTTATATAAGCTAGAGATATTCTTAGAACCTGGAACGGCCTGCAACGTAACTTTTAGAGGCAATAACACTGATCGTGATGTGCAATATACTGCTAAGTTGACGACATTATACAAAGATAATAATGCACGATCGAGACAAATAAGAGGTGAAAGAATTGAAAATACCGTAGAAGTAGAGGCGATATATGGTGAAATATATTATATTTCAAACAACACTTTAGTACCAACAACAACTACGACAACAACTACCACTACAACTACAACAACAACAACCACACTTGCAGCTCCACTGCCACCATCAGTTGAAAAGAATGATATCGGCATGATCATGGATAGTAATAGTATATTAGACGACAGCAGTGACGATATGGTAAAAGGACCCCAGGAAAAAGAAGATAATATAAACCGATCTGTTGTTGGAGGTTTAGGAAGTAACCCGAACAATGGTGCCGAGGTTAAAATAATTTCGATCACGATGCTTATCCCGTTGCTTGCATTGTTACTTTAAATTTAAATAAGATATAGCTTATTCTTGTAAATAAAATGAATCAATATATCAATACCGATATTTTTGACTATCGCCTGAAGTCAAGAGAAGTGTTAAACAATGTAGTTAGCTTATAACGTATTATATTTTAGCCTCGACAAGTTTAACATTGCTACGGAAACGTAAAAACATGTATATAGGGTATTATTTGATTTTATTAATACATTCCTGTTAAATGATATTCATTCCAATGTTTCAAGGAGCCAAACACGAATATGTATGTAAATATATTTTGTAAATAGTTAAAAACGTAAATCAGTCGCAGAGCGACCTTAACATTCGTAATGATGTACGAAAGGTATCTATGATAAGCCCTATCACAAGATTGTTCATCGTTACCATCAGGCTTTTAAGATTGTATTAGATGATAACTGATATTTATTTCATTGTTTGTTTTATATGATAGTTTTGAATGTCAAGCAGCTATTTATTTATATTATCATTGGAGACAGTACAATTTAATAAGTAGGTCTTAATTTTAAAAAACATCCGATGACAACGTAAATTTCCCATGATAATTATTAAATATAATGACTTCATAACCTACAACGTTACTAACAAATCTATCGTTTTATTGACCCTCTGGATCTGTATTGTGACATTTTGTTATTATTAGTTATATTTCGCAGAGTTTAATTTGAAATGAGACAAAAATATAATATTTTTAAGGGTTCTTAGGTATAGTGTGGATTAATTTATTTTCTATATATTACAATCTGTATAGAATAACTTTGTTTTTTATAAATATTATAAATAAGGAATAATTTTAGTTCAACTATAACGATATGTTAAACAGTGCTCACACATGTGCCTCACATGTGAGACAAAAAGGTTAATCCATATCATCAAGACTAAAGTTACTACATTACACCTTGCATTCGTGGTATGAGTAGTTTGTATTATACGATTATACCAATAACCAAATTTCAACATAATATATGAATGTTTAGTAAGGTTTAAAATATATAAAAACGTTAAATTCCAAACGGCCGCCCCATCCATATCCAATTACCCAGCGTAGCTTTTAGGTACAATTAATCAAATTTATGAAGTATCCACTGTATATTCCCTTACTCGTTATACATATATTATAAAATCTGTATTATATCGACATACCTAATGTAATGCTTAGCAATTTTTTTTGTATGTGTAAAGAAAATGAATGATATTTTTGTATGAGCAAATAGAGTAAGTACGTAAGTGAAAGCATTTCGTGTATTACATTATTTTTTCTCAAACATTCTTTATTGTTACTTTCAGTATTCCACTACATTATTCAACTTAGTTTTAATTTTTTTAGGATCAGAATCTCAACACCCTATCGTAGTAGAGTACCTAATCATTATCCCACCTAGAATATCATTATTCCATAAGTGTTTAGAATTATTGATTAAACGTGTATTTGATGCGAAAGTGTGGTTCAAGTTAAATTTTGCTTAAATCTATGCCTTTTGTCTCGTTGTATAATGTAAATTATAGAAAAGCGATGATATATTATAGCCATTATTAGAATATCATCTTGATGTGAACTTTTGCTTGACTCTCCCTTAGATAGTAAAACTGTTTCATAACTTTAAAATATTTGTTAATACTGTATAAGTAGATATTATATAAATCTGATGACATCATTATTGTTTTGCGAAGCATAATTGTGATGTTCTATTGTAAGTTTTGTTTTAAATCATTAAAGTGTAACAGATATTTTTGGCTTTTTATTTATTAAAATACGTGACGATGATAAAATATTCCACTATATTACACTGGAAAACTAATACGAATCAATAAATTTCGTGAATACCTAATAAGTATTCGCTTGATATTTTTTTCGACATTATTTTAACTTTCAAATAGAAATTTACAAACAAAAATATGCACATTATCACATGAGTTAATAAGAAATACAATATATTTGAATTAGGAAAAATCTATAAAGGAGACCTGCTAAAAATATTATGTACAAAATATTTTCTTATAGGCTTTTCACATAAATATATAGGGATATGTATATGTATTTCTATATGCTGTATAAAAAAAAATAGGGGTGGACAACCCTTAATATTTAGGGGGATAAATAGTAGATAGATAGTAGCCGATTCTCAGACCTACTGAATATTCATAAAAAATTTCATAAGAATCGGTCGAGCCGTTCCAGTGGAGTATGGGAACGAACATTGTGACACGAGAATTTTATATATAAGATAATAATATGCAACGGGACAGAAAACGCAAATCCTTGATGTAATATTGCAGTGGGGAAAATTCATTATATATATCGTTATACCAACCAAACCGTCAAAATTTATTACTATAATTGAATAAATATACATATATAACTAATATCTTATTTTAGTTAATAATGGAAATATATTACACTCTTTTTGACTACAAATTGTACTCACAAAATAACTAATCCAAAATGTTACTATTCCTTCTGGCGCAATTAAGTTAAGTCTATGTCATAGTATCAAATGGAATAACCTTCAGGTTTAATACTAGTTTATAGAATATAAAGCCGACAGCCTTCTACGGTTCCGCACGGCCTCAGGGGCATCATTAAATTCCTATAACTTTATAATGTTTGGCGTGTTCTTTACCAGACATTTTTTTGATTGCTTAAATATCACATTGGTATTTAAACTTCCAGATTTTGTATTATGTAAATGTTTCTAGATACAATTTTTTATTTATTAAGTGTTATGAGAGTAAACGCCGTCTTTATTGAGGTGTAAAAATGAGATTAAATAGATTTTCTATGGACTGACACATTTCTTACTTTATTTCCCGTTTATCATTAATTTTAATGATGTATTTTTCAACTGATTGTATTCAATTATATGCATACATTTTAACAGTACCTACTCTAAAATCAAAACAATAGTGAATATATTTATTAAAAACAATACGAACCTTAGCTTTTCTATTAAAAATACAGACGAGGCATGTAAATTAAAGAGTAGACAAATAAATAAGCCCCTCTTTTACATATGACGTATGAAAGACATTAGGTATGTAAGCTTTCAAAAATATTCAAAGCCCTAGGCCATGTAGGGTATCTTTACACTGAAAGTGTTCAGTTTCCTGAGGACATATTTTAGCTGAGACCAGCTCAAAGGAGGCTCTTTAATTATTCCCGGTATATGAAGGGACGATTCCAGAAAGGGCACAGTCGCCCGAGTTTCCCTCCTCTGTTTACAAACGGTGCAATCAAAGAAATCAGCAACCCTTCGCATTTCACTCAACTTAACAACTTAGAAAACAAATTGATTTTATCAATTTATGAATTTAACTATGCAATAATTGATTGAGAACGGACAAAAACAAGCCTGAAATTAAAAAAAGGCATTTTTAACGCAAATGATGTTGATTCTAGAAAGAATTTTGTATAAAATGACATGAATAATATCTTAAAAATATATATTATAGAAAAAAATAGAAAGGGCTCGTCCGGGATTTGAACCCGGGACCTCTCGCACCCTAAGCGAAAATCATACCCCTAGACCAACGAGCCAGATGTATGAATACTTAAAATTAGTATTATTGTTCCGCCACAAAATATTCCATTAAAGTATTTTTTATATGTAAATACATGAATCAAAAATTACCTGATTCATAAAAAATATACTTTAGCGGCATCACTTAGATAGGTTATAAAAATTATTGTATTGTCATAAAAAAATTGAAAGAAAGAATTAGTTAATTGTTACTGAGATTTTGCAATGAAATAAAAAAAGACTAAAATTATTATTAATACTGTTAATATGATGGATAAAAAAGAGGGCTCGTCCGGGATTTGAACCCGGGACCTCTCGCACCCAAAGCGAGAATCATACCCCTAGACCAACGAGCCATATTAACGAATATTGAATTAAGCAAACCTAAATCGCGGCTAACAAATATTATATAGATATTTATTTATTAAATCTAATATATAATATAACGTCATAAAATTAAATATTTTTTTCACACGTTCACAGGTTACATGAGTAATACTCGTATAATGCCGTATGTTTTAATTAAAATTCGAGAGCAAATCATGGAAATACGTATGCGTCTGTCGTACGTAAACTAATTGGTCTCGCAATATATCAAATATCACTATGGAAATCTCCTTAAATTTAACCTTTAAAAAATAATTTCAAGAAACTTATTGACAATATATTCTAGATATGATAGCACTAATAATTCTTTATTACGGGATATGCAGTTTCTCGAGCAATCTATTTGATAACAAAATATTTAATCTAGGTGACCTGAGCAATTGAAACGCGTAAGGTGCAATGTGACCTTTGCGTTAAAATCGAGTATGTCTTCATCAGACTTGACATTTGTAATAGGCAAAATACCAAGTAATTTCACCAATGAAATGAAACTATACTAATCTACTATATTAGTTACATATCGCGATGCTCACTAATTTCGAAATAGGTTTATCTACAGGTTGTTTTTGGACTGCTCCCGAAAACGAAAACAGGTGATAGCAGTTATGACACCTTTGATGATGGGACGGAAAAAAAATCGATCCTGACTATAAAAAAGTCATATTTTTAAAACGTTTTTTTAGAGTTATTTATGCTCCATCGTGTTTATACAGCTAAATGAAACGATAACTTCATAAAAAATCCTGATAAAAAAACTAGCAATGCTTATTTATACACCATTTTATGTATTTCAGAAAAACAATATTTCCCAAATTCAATTTGTTTCTATTGTAAATGAATAATATAATGACAATAACTAGGTAGGTAAATATTATGTTTTTGTACTATTTTAGTTTAGTTTTTGTAAGTCGTATATTAAATTATTACGTATTTGTTTCCCAATACAATTAAACCTCGATATACAAAAGGTTTATAAGTTAATCGATACAGGAGACAGATAAAGTAGTTTTATCTCATATAACCATTCTTTACTTAGGACTAGAAAACTATAAGTTAACTTATTAGTTAAATGAGTTTAAAGCTGTCTAGACCTTTGAACATAATACTAACTTAGTTTTTAATAACGAAAACAGACAGCCAGGACTTCGAATTTAAGTGTTATATTATTCATATTACCCGAATGCAATTGCGTGAAACATACATATAATTAGTAATTATAATGTATATAGTAAGTATATGATAGTTATTTTCAAATTCTTATTCACGTTTAATCTGTAGTTTATACATTGCGAGTTATTGCATGTTTCTTGCGCAGCACAAGGATCAATATTCAGCGGTTCTATATGAAGTCTGAAGTGATGATATCATTAGTAAGGAAATATTTAGTCTGTTCAATTTGTATACATTAAATTTTAAATCATTTTAACTCAATTGTCGTAAAGATTCGGTTGTAGTAGAGTGCATGTTAGAAAAACATATTTATAAACCAGTTTACAGATTTTACTTAGTTTGTATTTATAGAAGAGGTATCAATATTTCGATTCAAAATCAAAAACTGAATTCCAAAGAAGAAAATTTAAATGTTATTACAATAAGTGATTAAACTAGGCTGAAGTAGAAATAAAGATAACACCCTAAAATAAAATTATACCAAAAAATATTCCCGATTATGTCAGCTGTTTAAAAAAGCGCATCAAAATAGACTCATCCATTTAGGAGCTTTGACACCACAGACATACAAACGGTAAGACACAAGTCAAATTTGCAATTTGTCACTTTTTTCATTGGATTTAAAAATAGACGCCTCGTAATATACGTATACATCTAAGCTAGGCTGAGTTGCGAGCTAAAGTAATTGCGATATTATCCAATAGAATGCACGAGGAAGGAGACAATATGTCGAAGGAGACATTCCTTGCCTCATCACGATAATTTGTACTCGAATATCTGTTATACTTGAAAGAACTAAAATCTTATATTACATTGCAATTTCGCCTGATTAAATATAAATTGTAATTCCCAGTAAATATCTGTCTGTGTTGTGTAAAATAGCAGAAGAAAATAGAATCTGTCTTAGGTAGACTTATAAAAGTGGAGACAAAGATATTTGGGCTTCATGTTTAAAATATTGAAGACATAGTACTAATAGTAATCAAATAATTACAAATACATATAAACTATTGATTAAAGCACCCTCTGTAATATTTGTCAATATATTACAAATTGAAATATTATTATAATTTTACTACTCGATAAGAGATGGCGCTGTAAAAAATTTAATATAACCCAATCATTTATACAGCTTTTGTATTTTTTCATAAATGAGAGCAAAATGTGCAATATGGTATGATTTTAACCCATTTTACTTAAACCAGATAGAAGTAGATATATATTTGTCAGAACTAATGACATAAGTCTACTACCTGATAGATGGAGCTTATACACAATATAAAATATAATTACAAACTAACAAAAGTAATAAATTAACTCACCCATAACTCCTAATTGTTGTGGTGATAAAGGTGCAGCATCTCCACCACCAGAACCAATAGATCCAGAAGCCATAGATAGGCGTTCACTGAAGCCTAAAGGACTACTTCTTCCACCACTGCTAGCAACTGATCCCATACCTTTAAAAAAATAGGGTTTCATTAAAAAAATACACCCAAATATGTATTTCACTGTAATATACCTCATTCATATACCTCCATTTGGACTTCTCATCCTTGATAGTCTTTTATTAATGGCACGTTGGATTCTAGGATTAAGAATAGGTTTTGCTCTTTTCCTTGCCAAATATTTAGATAAAACTCCTACTACAACTGCACTTGTACCCACCACACCAATGCTCCATAATATGACCTGAAAATTAAAAAATATTATTGAATGAAGTTATTCGTGACTGGAAGAATTATTTAAGAAAGGTCCTTAAATACTGAACAATTGCAACTTAAGCTTCATATTGATATAACAACCTTATAAAACCTAGACCAATATATATAATTATTATAATACAGTATTATGCAATGATTATGGTATAATAAATTAATATTATAAATTTAAGTCAATTTCATTCAAGTATTTTATATCTTTTTGAAATTGAAATAAAATATAAATAAGTATTTTAATTCTAAAAAAGTACCTTTTGTGAAGTAGTAAGTTGAATTCGAAATGATAGTGCTTGTTGAAACTGCTTAATTTTATCCACAAATGGACTACCTTGTATTATATGCTGCATTATGTACTGTGCTTGTATACAGTTAAAGTCTCTTATTTAAATGCACTATTGTATGTTTCTATTTTACAAATTATTAAGGTTATAGTAGGTTATGAGTTCAATATCTAAACATCATTATATAAAAAATACAGTATATAGTATATTGATTAAATATTTAAAACCATTGTACCACTTAATATAACAAGTATTTTATCGTTTAGTTATAATTTTTATTCAAACTATTCGGACTTTGTTTACTTAAATTTCCCGGAGTAAGTCACTGTCGAAAGTCGTAATACATATTCTGCCAAAGTCTCTGTTACAAGTAGTGTTACAAAATCAGAATACACTACAGTGCTTTATATCGTTAAATTAAGAAAAAGGAAATAGAATTAACGCTATTGCAATCTTATCCATATCATTTATAACTGATGTATTGTTAATTGCTACGCATACTTATTTCATACTAATATGCAGTAGTAGATATTTTTCTAAATATCAATGCTGAATGAAACGTAATATACCATAACTTTAGCTAAGATTTGTAAAAAAACCTAGCCATTATGATGTTCTGAGCTATATTAAAATACTTATTGGTCTGCTAACTTTTGGATCCTAATTTCATAAATTCATACAGACCCAATCTGTCAGCTGTGTGGCCGAAAAAAAACCTTTCTACTGTCATCCAGTACGAACCGTCATCCATTATTTGACAAATAATAAATAAAATTTAGAATAGTTATCTTCTCTCGTTGTTGGCTTGCTACTATAGTTGGCCACTGACTATATATAGGTTTACAGTGTATTTTCAGCAATGCAGTGGATTAAATAAGTACCATCCATGCGTGTTCTGTTTGTTTTTTTACATTAAATGAAAAGTTAATCGTTAATCGTACATTGTCATGTTTTTTAAGTCGTCAAATTAAATGTTCACTTGATGTTTATTTTGAAAATATGGAAATAATACATGAATCATTAAAATTTCAATGCTTACAAATTAGTATTGAAGATCTTCCTGATGAAGTTCTGGAGTTTATCCTTGGATTTTTACCACCATACAAAGATTTGCAGAATTGTATGACTGTGTGTAAGAGATGGTGTCACTGTTCTCAAAGTAAGTACTTTCTTATTTTTAACTGTACATTATTTGTTTAACAAAATATTTCAAACTAAATAATTTTATAAAGTTATAATTTTCAGATGTATTTCGAAAAACCTCAATTAATTTAATTAAAGCAGTCGGAGAATTCAATATCTTGTGGAAAAATGTTGTATCAACTGATATTGTATTACCAACCATAACTAAAAGATTTTCTCATGCTGCCTGTGTATTAGAAAATAATATGTATGTGTTCGGAGGTTGTACCACCAATGCTACATCATTCAATGATTTATGGAGGTTTGATTTATCTAAAAGGGAGTGGATTAGGCCTTTGGCAACTGGAACATATCCTGTGCCAAAAGCATATACCACAATGGTACATTACAAAGACTGGCTAATTGTATTTGGTGGATGGACATATCCCTCACTTTCTCAGTACTATCAAAATGTTACCATGTTTAATGATATCCATTTCTACTGTGTTAGAACTAATAAATGGATGTTAATCAATTCAACTAATCCACCACCACCAATGGCTGGACATTCAGCATGTATGAAGGGTGATGAAATGGTAATATTTGGAGGATTAATTATGTCAGCTGCCCAAAATTTTCAAATACAATGTTCGAATGATGTGTGGGTCTTTGAAGTCGCAACATTCACTTGGAGAAAACAATCTACCACTAAACCAAGACCATCCCCTCGCTATGCGCAGTCTGTGATCAGATTGGACAGTGATAGATTGATGTTGTTAGGTGGAGTACAAACTCTACACAATAGATTTGTTTACAGTGATTGTTGGATATTAACTATGAAAGGCCCTACTTGGACATGGAAAGAAATTGCAGTTAAAAATAAAGAATGGGCTTCAGCAAACATTTGGTGCAACCCTGCTTGTAAAGTTGGGGATAAAGTTGTTAGTTTGAGCAGAAGTAGGAATGGATGGAATAGTGCAAAGCCACTCGTAACGTCTGCTGTAAGATTGTCTAACTTTAGTAGACCTGAAGGAGCGCCAGTTTCAGTCCGAGTTGAACAAAGTCTCCAAAGACCCCTCGATAGAGATCAAAATATTAATGGTAGGCGTGGTGTATTGCCACGTCAACCAATATATAGGCAAGGGCAAGTCAACCAACCACCTGAACCAGTAGCTGGCCCTAGCAACCACCAAGAGAGAATATCAGTACCAACTCAAAATAATGATACTGATGCAAGTTCTAGTCAGGAATTTAAATTTAATAGTGGTACTTTAGATATCAATAAAAAAGAAGCAACACTGAGGAGAAATAAAAATAGGGTTTGTGCTAGTTTTTTATTTAAAAGTATTTTTTAATAAATAAACAATGAAACTTGATTAATCAATGAAAAGATTTAACTAAATTTTAAATTAATTTTACTTTCAGAATAAAGGTATGAAAATTGTTCGTCAATTACAAGAGGCTAATAAGTATAGAATGGCTGCATTTGCTTGCGATATTTCCCAAAATAACACTCCACCTGAAAATGATCTTATTAATCAAAGGCAAATTGCGCATTTAGAAAATAGGTTAGAGGCAAGAAATGCAGAGGGTGAACAACATGTCAATCAATCTCAAAGACAAACTGCTGTCAAGAAAATTAAGCGTAATACTTTGACTATGCATGTCTTGGATATTTCAACAGTAGTTGATGGAAATTCAATGAATTATGTGTCTTGGTTGTGTCCACGCTTAGGTGAAATGGAGGGAGCACCAGAAGAACTTGTTATGTATTCCCTAGTAAAGGGAAATGGTGAATTAATTATGTTTGGAGGTGTTACTAATGATATAAGTATCCTTAATTATACTGAACAACAAAATATGTATTCAAATTCATTGCATTTTATAACACCACCTAGAGATATAATATGAAGTGTTTTATTGTGTGCAATTTTAGAAATTCTTATTGCTGCCTCAATATTTAATGTGCTCTCTCTATGTAACACAAATAAATGTAAAGTATCTAGAAAATAATTGTTACAGTTTATTAAATAAAAACATCTTCATAATTTTTTCAATGAAATTACACTATTAACTTTACTAAGTGCAGATTTGAAATATTTATATCTATAATTTTTACATAAAATAGATAGTGATATGTGGACTGTACCAACTGTAACCTATTATTAGAATAGAAGCAGAGCATCAGTTTGAACATTTATTCTGTGATTACTGTGTAGATATGGTTTATTAAATTGTATATAGAATAATAACAGTAAAATTAAATAAAATTTGTTTCTTACTTATACTATTGTTTATTTAATTAAACAATTATTGTTATTATAAAGATACTGTTATTATTTTTCAGGCAATAAGCTACCGAAAACAGCAGCTGGTATTTCTTTCTTTTCAATTGGTGCTATTTCATTATCATCATCCTCACAACTGTTTTCAGACTCGTCATCAATGTCAATTTCATCAGGATTGACAACCTTATCAGAACTATCTTTGAGGCCTTGTGTCTCTCCTCTAACAAACATAATATTGCCTTTGTTTTGAACTGCCATTTCTGCTGCCTTTGCTTCTAACATTCTCATACCGTCTTTCATTCCTGGTGCTAAGTCAGAGACAGTACCTGCAGCTTGTGCAGCAGAACTTAACATTTGTGCAGACATCATATTAACCTGGGTATTGTAGGTAGCCTGTACACTTCGCTTAATTCTGAGCATCTCTCTCATAGTATCTTCATTGCCATGTCTAACTTCAAACTCTTTCCAAGTATTCCAAAACTCTGCAGTAATTCTAGGATCACACATCTGACTACAGTGAGCATAAATTGCTCTAGCTCTATCAATTTCACCAAGGCGAGTTTCCATTTCTGCAAATCGAATACACATTTCTCTTGAATTTTCTTCAGATAAGGTCTCAATAGCTTTTTCATAGATTTGGCGTGTTTTTGGAACTCCATATATTTCAGCGGCCTTTTTTATATAAATATTAAACATTTCAAACATCTGTTCAGGTAAGACAGCTGTTGTGGCACGTTCGTAAACTGACATAGCATGCCTTGCTAAACCGTGTTCTTCTTCTAACTTAGCATATAATAAAAATATAGACTTTGCAAATTCTGCTGGACAGTTTTCCAAACATTGTTCAAATAAATCTCTGGCTCTTTCTAATTTTATACCCCCATATCTTTTCAAAAATTTTGCCAAATATGTATTCCATATATCATACACATTTGGCCATTTAAATAAGGCAATTCCTTTCTCATATGCTCTAAATGCTTCTTCAAAGTAGTTATGTTCCTCCAGAAACAGACCATAGTTGATAATAATTTGTGGTGTTGCTATTTTTAAATCAATTATATGGTCATAAACGGCTTTACAAGATTGGTAACTACCAAAGCTTTCTTCTAAATCAGCATACATTGACCAAACTTTTAGAGATTTGTAAAGCCTCATTTGTACAGTTTCATTTTCATCATGATAAGCCACTTTTCTCTTTGGAAGTACAGTCGCTTTTTGCATTAATTTCAAAGCTTCTTCATAGTTTTCATGTCTTATTTCCATTTCTGCCCATTCACACCAAACAGACGCCAAATCCTCAACTTTTACATAATTAACCTGGGTTGCCTTTTCGAAAATCAATCTTGCATCTTCAATTTGATCATTTGTTTCATAGAACTTTGCAAAGCCTACCCATAGTGTATGTAATTTTCCCACTGCTAATTTAGGATCTACTGTTTGGACTGCTTCTGTGTATGTGTCAATAATTCCATGAGGTTTTCCTTCATATAACTTTACTCTTTTATGCCATTCTGCTACATTATGTGGATTTTGTCTTAATAGAACTGAATTGAGTAACAGAAGCCTCCTTTCCATCAAATACTCAAATCTTGCTAGCCTTAATTCTAAGTCTATATCTTCATCTTCACTGGGACTAAGCCTTTTTGCAACCTCTTCCATTTTCTTACTAAGACTAAGCTCTTCAAATTGAGCATAAGCATCAAAAACTTGAGTAAAATCACGGACAGTGGTCACTGTTTGTATAGCTTCTTCATAAATATCCCTAGCCCTTTCAAACAGACCACTCCTAACATAATAATCAGCCAAAGAATTCCACAAATGTCCTAATTGATCAGTATATCGGCGCAAACCCCCTCTAATAATTGCATCCACATTTAGTGTATGAATTTTGTCAGGATTTTTAGATATTAATTCACACAGTTCATTCCAAAGTTGATGATTAGATTTACCATATTTAGATTGAAAATTTTCATTGTTAACTATATGAGCTAACTTTACAGCAGCTTCATCTAATTTATCAATTGATATTAAATAATCAATATATTCTTCAGTATCTTCTGGGGAAAGTTTAAGATATCTTCTAAACACTCTTACAGCAGTCTCTGGAATATCGTGTTTCTTTAAAAATTTCAGATAGAGAGGCCAGATTCTGTGATGTTGTGTTATCGGGAGAGCTCGTAATGCACTATCAAAAGCTTTTCTTGTATTTGTTACTTTATACTGATCAGTTAAGAAAGTACAATAATCCATCCATATTCTTGGCATTTTATGCATAAAAACTAATGATCTTTCAAAGCAGTTATTGACATCTTCATAAGCAGGATCTATAATACATTTGCCTCTTATTTGTGATCTTCTTAACTTTAAGTAGTTATACCACAATTTGAAGGATCCTGGTAACTCTTTAAGAGCTCTTTCATAAATTAAATTTATTTCATGCCTTGCAGCACCTTTTTTATGTTCTATATATCGTAACCAATGTTTTACAGAAAAAGGGTTTCTCAAAATTTCTTCTTCATAAGGTAAGTCTTCTTCACTCTGAAATATATTGAGATTATAAGAAAAAATAGTCCAACTAGTTAAACTATTATTATGTTATACACAACTGCTATATCCTAATTCAAACTTATTTTGAAATATATGATGCATATGTTTTTCAGAGACAAATACAAATTGGGACTCCAAATAAATATAAAGATCACACCCTTTTAAAGACAAGAAGGAATTATTTAGCTTAATATAGTCTTTTATTTTCTATGTTATTACTAGAAAGTTTATACTTACAAAAAAGATTTCTATTTCCTCTCCGTCTAGTAAAGGCATAGTTATAGAGTCCTGGATTTTATAAGTCTATTCCTCACTTGGAATGTAAAATGTTATTTTACGAAAGTATAAGAATTTATGATATTCAATAAAGAATGATACTAGTTCTGTAATCGCCGCGACGCCGCCAGACTCCAAAATTCCAAATATCAGATTTACCTAAGTATGTACATAAGTAGTGAAGCACATTGTACAGATCACTAAATCTAAAGTCCTAATACCAACAGACGATACTACATGTATAGTGTCGTGTGTCGTTGTTATTTAAAGTTCAGAAACATTCCTGAATATCGCTAGTGTAGATCACAGATCATCCATTGGTATCTCATGTGTCGTATAAATTAACAGTTTTATACGAATCGAAGTATAGCTTCTTTAGTTTATTTTTTTTATGTTTTTTGTTTATATTTTAAAGATTTAGGTACTGGAATATTTTTAGTACTATAATTAATTATAAGTCGTTGTTTCTTGTTTTATGAGTATTTGAAAAAATACTCATTATATGCAACTCTGACTAAATTTATTGCAGTTCAATAGACATTTTTACAGAATAGAGACTATTCTCCTTTATTATCTTCTCTCCGATTTACTAGTTTACAGTCTAAGTAATAATAATGTATGATATATTTAAATTCAAGTAACTCGTTGGTAATATGGATAAATTACATTCCACACTTATATAGTTGCTAACTTGCTAGCAAAGTATACTTAATATAAAGTCGCTAGACTAGTGGATTGTCTCGATTAAAAGTCGGGAGTATACATTATTATTAACTCTAAATTCCTTTTGGTAGATCCCAATAAATAAGGTCGGTATTTTTTTTGGTTTTCACTTTATTTTAGCATCTAATATAGCATATTACATTAGATGATAAAATAATCTAATTTAACATATTACATAAATAATACTTCTTACAATAATTCGACATGTGTTTAATATTTAATATTTTAGTCTGTCTTCTTTATGTCAATGAGCTTGACAATTGTCAATAATCATGACCCAAAAACTGAAAAAAGAATTGCTGAAAAACAAAATGCCGGTTATATGTAATAAGAATTAAAGATTGCTTTGGTTATTTTATAACCATTTAAAATAGTTTATACTGTTAACATAAATTTACATGAAATGAAAAAAAAAATAATAGTTGAGGTCTTGTGCAATGCTGATATATTTTAAATTCGATAGACACATAACTTGCACAAATTTGTTTCGAGTTGTGATGAGTTTATGCATTCAGTGTATCAAAGTTGTTTATAAGACAAATGTTTTTCTATTATAATGTCAAAACAAGGAAAAAGGAAAATTACCGTGGAATTACCAAAAACCAAAGATTTGTCTAACAGACCAAGTGTTTTTGAGCGTCTCGGTACAAAAAAATCTGGTTCTAGCGGGAAAAAAACAGCAGAATATTGTAGGCAATGGGTACAGCACGGAAGTTGTGCGTACGGAAAGAATTGTAAATTTACCTCCACGCATACCCTAATTAGTCCTTCAAAACAAAGAGCTGCTAACAAAGATGGTGACCAAAAGCGACTAGTTAAGGATGATGGTAAGACTCGACTACATTCAACTGTAGTTATAAGGACAGGTCGAAGTCCTGATGGTGAAATAGACAATTGGGATCAAAATGACTTGGAATATGCTGATACTGATGTACTTGAAAAAAGAAGACAACAGTTGCAACGTGAATTAGAATTGCAATTGAAAATGGACTCAAGTAAAGATATGGGTAAAGATAAGAAAAAAGTGGTTTCAAGTTCATCATCATCAAGAAGTTCGAGCTCATCAAGTGTGTCATCATCATCATCAGATGGTAGCTCTTCATCATCATCATCTGACAGGTAATGAAAGTCTAATTATTTCATTAGCTTATTTTGATAACAGTTTAATGAACCTATTCTTGCCAATTTATTATTTTTTTCTTTTTTGTGTCAAAATTTAGATACCTATTTGAATTGAGCTTTTTTGTGATCCCGTTTGAGAAATGTTTATTGCTTTTTATTATCATATTATTTTTTTACAAAAAATAGTTCTCTATATTAAAGTGAAATAATACAGTCAAAATGAATACAGCATTTTTGAAGATTCATGATAGGATTGTCATCCACACCTTCATCTTAAATATATTTAATAAATAATTGTGTTTAAAGGGATATAAAGAAAAAGAATAAAAAAGGAAAGTTGAAGAGAAATTCTAGTTCTTCATCAGATGGTGACATACCAGCTAAGAAGAAAATACTTAAAAGTGGTTCTTTAAAAAGGGACAAGTCAGAAACTAAAAAGGGTAATGGTAAAAAGGATGACAGATTGGTAAAGAAGTCTGAAGGCAATAAGAAAAAGTCTCTCACAAAAACTGCCTTAGGCAAAAAATCATTATCTCCAGCTAAAAAATCCGGTGGTACACCTCCAATATCAACAAAAAGTTTAATGTCTAAAACATCTAAACATAATAAATCACCACAAAGACGAGATAGAAATAGGAGTACATCACCTCAACCTAATAGAGACCGTGAAAAAGAAAGAGATAGAGCTAAAGAGAAAGACAAAGAACGTGATAAAGATAAAGAGCGAAGAGGAAGAAGTAGGTCACCAAAAAAGGGTAGGTCAAGGTCTCCGCGGAGACATGGATCCCACCCAAAAGATATCAGAAGAAAAGATAGTTCAGAAAGAAGTAGACCTGTTTCGCCAAAAAAGCAGGCTCGAAGAGAAGGTAGTGTCCATAAGAAGAGGTCAGTGAGCAGAGAGCGTGATCGCCGCAGGTCTGTAGAGAGAAAAAAGGAGAAACATGATGACAAGGATAGGCATGACAGAAAAGATAGAGGTCGAGATCGTAAACAAGATAGTAAAAGAGATGAAAAACGTAGGGGTCGTGAAAGAGGACTCGCAAGGGACAAAGGCTTAGAGAAACCAAACAAGCCAATGCAGCGATTACTACCTAGGCCTGAAGAACGCCTTGCTGCTCTGGCAGCTATCTCTAACAAAGCTATAGAAACTGATAAAAATCCCAGAACTTCTAAAGATAGGCAAGATACTCATTCAGAGAGAGGGCGAAAGCAAGACAGAATTGAAAGAGACAGATCTTTAAAGCGGGATAGAATGGATAGTATCGATAGAGAACAAGGAGATTATGATATGGATAGACAATATGACCATGGTCATAGTATGGACCGCTATGATAGATTAGAGGATCGTTATGGTAGTATTCCAAGAGACAGTGATAGGTCTCCAGGATACATGCCGGGAAGAGACAGACATTATGATCCAGGATATGATATGCCTGGTCCATCAAGGGGATATCCTGAAGATGATGATAGAATGTATGGTGAACCATTAGGAGAACGTGCTATAGATATGGGTATGTTTTGGATACTTTTTATTATTATGATCTTTTTTTAAAATACTCATATTATGACGAAGTAATTTTCGAAAACTTATAATATAAGTATTATGAATGTATTAAACTATAAAAGTATATTGCTTAAGGATATGACGATCGCCGTCCTCATCGCGATCACTCATGGGAGGGACGGTCTGGTTCTATAGATCGGGAACGTGGATACATGCATCATAAAGATTGGGACAATGATGAATATCGCAGTTCAGGAGATTGGGGCAGGGAACGTCACTGGCCTATACATGATGCTCAAGTATGTAGTTTTACTAAATGTAGGTTAATATTTTAAAAATTGCTTTTTATTAGTCACTGTTATTATTTATATTTTTGGCTTTAGGCTTACTATTACAAGAATATTTACTGGAATGAGCTTATAGATTATAGAAAGAAAACTGAACGTACCTGCCTTATTTTATCCCATATATTCCTTGGCTGCCTCAGTCCTCATCTTGGTATGAAGCTTATAATTTGTTTTTAAATTATTTCTAATGTCAATTCTTAGTCTACTATGTTATTTTATTTTGTAGATGAATGAATGGGTAGATAAGGAGCAAGATGTTGAAGGATGGCGTCACCGCGGACATCCTGGCCCTCATCGTAATCGCATGCATGGTAATGTTCATTTAGTCAGTAATCATTACATTGTTTACACTTATTATGTGTCATGTTTTTTTTACTTTTTTTGTAATAGAAAACCCATTCAGTCCCAATTCAAACTCAGTGTCAATAACTGAAAGTCATATATTTCCTTATATGGACTTTAAGCATGTCACATACATATTATTGTAATTACAGCATAAATTTTTATTTTACCGATACTTTTCAGACGAGTATAATCGTAGTATGAGAATGGATCATGGTCGGAACGATAACAAGCGTCGTGGAGTGCGAAATGAACCGGAACCGTCAAAAGACGCTCCGTCTCAGGGGCCAGTAGTTATACCATCCCACGATGACACTGAAGCGGACGATAAACCCATACCCGATGACTTAAGTGAAATTAGTGACGATCCCGACGATATATTGGAGCGCGAAGACGTCAGTATATTCATAATATTTATATAATACATGCACCTAAAATTGTCATACTAATATGGTTTATTATCGGAAATATTACATTTTCTATAACATTTCTATATACATGCACACACACACACACATATATATATATATATATATATATATATATATGTGCATATATACATATATATAATAAATTAGTAGCCATCGCGTGATTATACATATATAGATTAACTAATGTGTTTTATGTTTAATTTGCCTATGCTGCTATGATGAACGCCGCTTGACTGAATTAAGAATGATTACATGTTTTTTGTAGATGCTGGATCAGAATGTTGATGAAGACAGCCAAACAGAAAAGATGAGGGAAGACCAAGTAAACACTAAACCAGATAGTGCTGAGAAAGAAAACACTCATGTATTATTTTCTTACTTTTAACATAAAATAAAATTTAAGCAAATATTAATAAAAAAAATCTTACAAAGTTTATTTTATATATAATGCCATTTTGGTATACTAAGTATGTAATATTGTGTTACTTGTTTATAGGACACTAATGGTGCTTGTGAAGATAAAGAGTCTCAAGATGGCAAGGATGAAGATGATGTTGCTAATCTAGATTTCGAAGAGATTTCTGATGGAGAATTGGAAGAGGAACGGACTAGAAGTAAACTCCTGTTACATTTCTAATATTTTATTGAGTAATTTGAAAGGTCATACATATCTTAAATAGTGTTAAAGGTTCTATACCTAAAGACTACATGTTAAACTACCTATCCTCATTTACTTTGCTGAATTGAAATTACAGATTGTAGTTAGTCAACCTTGTTTAGAGGATTTCAATTTAAATAAAAGAAATTAAAATATGATATTTTATTTTATAGCTGGTCTGGGAGATGCTCTTGGTGTAGACTGGGCAAGTCTTGTGGCTGATGTTAATCGTCGCGAGCAAAAACCACCAACTGGTGGGGCTAGGGACAGGTGGCGGCCAGAAAGAGTATTAGCTCGTCTCGGTCTATCCATTACTATGGCTGGAAAGGACAAAGTACAAAAAATCTTGCAAAAGAATGCGGAATCTGTCGACTTAACACCTAAAGACACTAATGATGAAAATGCACTGATAAATGGAAAGCATGAATCAGAAGCATGTTTTCCAGATGTTGATAGTCTTCATCCTGTTGCTTCAGTTCAGGTAAACTATTTTAATAACGTTTTCTGAATTAAGGTCTTGCTTAATCATACTACCAATAATATATTGCCAGACATTTCTTACAATTTAATATAAGAAATAGTTATATTTTCTATATTTGACTTCAAATCCCAAATAACTAATCTTAGTACTGTCATTAGGTTGCAATGGAGAACAGAAAACGCCAACGCGAAGTGCTATTTGGTTTGGGATGTGAAATTACTCGTGGCTTAAGTGCAAGGCGAGACCTGGCTTTGCGACGGTATTTGTGCCACCTTCCGGCAGTTGAACGTACAGGACATATCAGAGTCACACCGCAGCCATCTCTGTTCCAGACTGCCCGTGCTTTGTTGAGGGAGGCACCAGTTAGTGGCTGACAAAGACGCAAACCATTTTATAGAGAAAGACTTTAAAAAATATAATAAGTGGTCATTAGATATGTTTTAGTAACTGAAGTACCTGGAGGGTGGTTTAATGGCTTATATTAACTTTGTAAATCTTAAAGGCCATGATAGTTCCATAAATAAAATTGTATTTACGATTTACATCCTACACTAGAAAAATAGTGTAAATGTAGTACAGGAAAAAGATGTTTACACTATGGTAATGAAATATATATATATAAAATATTATATATAGAAATTAATGTGATTGTATAAGTTGACTATAATTGCAATTTTCTCTTAGATTTTTATGAAACTAGAAAATTCTTGATTACTTAACAATAAGTCATGTATTCATATATTTGATATAAAAAATAAGAGATTAGATATAAGGAAACATATGTTTTTCTGAACATATATTTAATTAATATAGGTTACAAAATATGTAGTTTTCTACATGATGCTCATCAATGAACACAATTTTAGGAATGCTGTTAATTTATAAACTATTTTATATAAAATTGTAAGTGATGTGAATGGTATCTCTATTGTACTAGCATTATGCTTAATATTATAGTTGACGATACTTAATATATTGTAGAAATTATATTTTGTCAATTATGTTTCAATAAAAATGATACATCTGCACCTACATCATATTTAGTTTTTTCTTCGTTCCTGAAAAGACAGAGCATATTTTAATAAATCTTGAAAGTTAGACATTTTTATTTATATATTATAATGTTAAACAAAAAAATATCCTAATGTGACAGTGTTAAAATAATCTTACTTTTTAAACAGAACTGCACCAGCTACACCCTTCAATATCAAAGAGTTCCCATTGACATATAGAATTGATCCTTCTCGCAATCCTAACACAGGATTTGCATGAGACATCTCCATATATTCACTAATTCTTTGGTCTCTTGTTTCCCCTTTATGAGTCTCACTTTCAACTTTATCAATGTAATGAGGATTTATATTGAATGGAACTATTCCAATTCCGTCAAATGTAGGAGGGTAGATAATTGGCATATCATTTGTAGTATGAATACTTTTCGTTGCTACGTTTGTACCAGCACTACTTCCAATATAAATTAAATTGCCATTTTCTACTCTTTCCTTAATGAGATTGACTAATTTATGTTCATATAATCTACTTAACAAGAGAAAAGTGTTTCCACCACCAATAAATATTCCTTTAGCAAAGTTAATAGCTTCTATAGGATTACTATATGTATGTAATCCTTTTACAGAAAAACCCCAGGGATCGATAACATCTTTCATTTTGCTTGTGTAACCATCAAAATCATTTTGTGCATATGGTATAAAGATTAACTCATTAACATTATTTCTGTAATAAGAATATAGCAAATGAGAAATGTCATGTGCATATCAAAATTTCTTCAACATACAACTTACATTGAAGGTGTTGGTTTACTTACATTTTTAAAAAATTACAAATCTCTTGTTTAGCAAATTCCAGTAAAGAATATCCATGACAATTTGAAGATGACAGGAGAAGCACTTGTTTTTTGGGTTGCATAGTAGGAAATAGTATGCCACGTTTACTAACTAAAAGACGATGTGATATGTGTGAAAGTTGCATTTATTTTATCGCTCTTATCAGGACCCACAGATACTGGTAAAGTACAATCGATGCACCTTCTATTGGCTAAATTTATTCATTTGATGGTCATTTTTAACTGAAATATAGAAATATATTTGTAGTTATGTATGTAATTAAAATAGAGTTTGTGTTTAAAAATCACTATAGTAAGTTAATATTGTCAATTACCATTGCGAACGTCTTTTAAGATTAAAGCTATGACTTATTGTATATATAGTACAATTTCTCTTTTAAATGCCAATCAAACATAAGCTTTTAATTTTAATATTAATTACTTATTTATGTAACCCATAATAATTGACATTTGTTAGATTATATCGGATACCTGGTAGAAAAATGTCATTTTGATTTTTGACAAATGAATTAATGTTACAAAACGAGTAAGCTGCGTAGTCTAAACGTATATTCGCATTAGTTTATTTTTATTAAAACTTATGGAATCATTCGGTTTTTCCATAAATCCGAATTGTAACGATTGTATTCGAAAAATCTAAACTACTCATAAAACTCAGAACTAGAGTGGACAGTGGACGATTTGCAGTCTTGTCCGCTTTAGGCCTCAGGCCATGTAGGCTAGGCACTATAAAGGCGAACCTTTAGAATATTTGTCACGATTGGTCGCCATAAGCCCGGGCCTCTAGAGTCCTAAGCCTTAGTGCAAGTCTGCCACTGGACATAGTCTAACGAAAGTAATATAAAAATTTTAAAATGTGCGCCCCTCTTCGCCTTTCGTTCGCAAAAATTAGTTAATTTTATTCGAATAATTATAACTACTATCGAATCATAAACAGCACAATTTTCGAATTATTCAATTGTTGTTTGTAAAAAAAGGCTCATTGGTATAGGAATTTGTAAATTGTAATTGTAATATTTAAGGTTTGGCTGTTAATATAAATTCTTAGGTCTTCTCGTGTGCAATGTACCGGACTGTGGTATAGTGCTTTCAAGCAAAGTACGAGGGAAGTCAACATGAACAGTAATCAAACCAGGAATGATTTAAATATTTTATTGTATTTTTATCATAACTAGAGTAATAGAAATAATTATTAACTAAGAAATTAGTGTAATGAAATATACTGAAGTATTAATTTTATTACATTATTTTGTCAATTGAAATCACTAGATGTATCTAAAATAAAAAACCTCTCTTCATGAGGTTTCTCGCTTCCGGACCCGAGGTATTGGCGTCTTAGTTCCAAATCAGGCGGAGACGAAATATCACCCTGAAGTATATTATATGCTTGTTCAATTGTGCTCTCAATTTCCGTTTTGAGTACCTAAAATTAAATAAATGTCTTAAAGAAACTGTACCAACTAACGAAAAATTAGTTTCGGTAAACCAGAACATATATCAAAAGACGTTGTAATGCATATTGTTTTCATTTATATTCTAAAATTAGAATATTATTTTAAAAGATATGTAAGTATTTTAATATTGATGTTAGATGACCAACATTTTGTGTAAAAAATATTAATTACTTCATATAAGTCAGGAAAGCGGCGTGCGCGCTCTGCCATCGCAGCGTGGAGATGATACAGCAGCAGGCCGCGCAGGTGTACGTCGCCCAGCCCTAACGCCGATACTGTGACTAACGTGCTGCGGCAGAGGCTCTCTTTCAGCGCTAAGCGTGATTCCGATAGCTCTGAAATATAAAGGGGTGAACATTTTTGTAGGTGAATGTATACAATTATTGCTGGAAGACTAGGTATTATAAGCCTAAGACCACTAGTGTTAATTTTGAGGAGTATACAATTGCATCGTATGCAATCCTTATTAGCATTGAAGTGATTGACTAGTACCTAAATTCGTATATTGTACTCGTATAAGATTCACGGTCACGTGAAGGTAATATTATCACATCGTTTCTTTTCCTGTTAACGGTGTTTTTCAGGAAAATGTCAATTATCTAAACAATAAAAAATATCATGTATCAAGTGATTCAGTATGTGTACATCTCAAGCTAGTTTTAAAGTTATGTATGTTCAGATTTATATATGTTCACCTACCCCATGAAATCGAATTAGATTTTGTACATTTAATTAAGTACATATGTACTAACACGTTTTATGATTTAAAATATGTCTCAATACATCTTATTATAATTATTATTCGCAACACTAATGTTACGGTTACGTATATTTATTTGTTATAATAATTGCTGCAAGAAATTTATAACGTTGAAGCATAATGTACGAGTAAAATAACAAATGTATATATTTCGCGTCTAACAATTAATAGTTTTTCAGAAGCATATGTTTGGAATTATAATAAACAATTAAATAGTAAGTGACTTAAATTTTTATAACAGATTGAAAAGAATTCTCATTTATCATGCTCTCAACACTTAGCATCGTAAACGAATAATACAAATAGTTGGCAAAGACACAAACGAATCTTTAATTATGAACATCAATTCTTTTAAAATAGGTATTCAATGATCACCGATTTATTTGACAAGAAAAAGTTGTTCTCTCTCAATGATTGACTATGCACATTCGATTATTTAATTATATCACGTTAGTAATTAGGACGTTGATCGATACGCTGCCAAATATTATACGGTGCATAATTTATTAAGTATGTTTAATCACGTATTAAATACTAACGGCACGGGTAAGCCAATCCACCTGGTGACCACGTGTGGACGTGCGTTTTTTGCTGCTGCGCCCATGTCAGAGGCGATCAATCGAACAACTGCCTCTCACGCAATTATTGTACTCGACTTTTATTCACTTGTTGCGCAGTAACTGCTCGCAAGACACTGAACTCATAATACCATTTAGAATAATGTACGTAGTCGTATAATATATGTGTATTTGCTTTTATGCTCAAAGTGTTTATGGAATTGCGCAGTTTTGCGACACCAAATGTCATGCATAGCTTAAATTCGCGACATATTTATGATGTCGTATTTATTAACATATTTTAAAATAAATTTTACAAATAAAATGTCGAATTCAAACTCTTTTCAGGCCATCGTACAGAATTGCGAGATCCTTTATCCGTTAATAATATGCAATGTCACGAGATGCAAATATAAATATCAAATCTACTACATATGACTGTATTTAACACATATATCCACCTATCATTGAAAGACTATGCACATCAATTGAATTATTTTGTTTCGGGAGAGTGAAGTAATAAAATTAATTAAAAATAAATAAATATAAAGAATAAAAAACAGTAATCAGATATTTTATAAATAAAGATATGACAGGCTAATTTCATACAAACAATATGGACTTCAGCGAAAGATGGGCAGGATTATTTTTGGTAAGACTATAAAATTTAACATTTGATGCGACAAAGCGATGCATTTATTTACTGTTTTGGTGAGTTATTATTTATTCACGTTTATGAGTCGACGAACCGTGATGTGACAAAATTACACATCTTGTAACAATAAAAGTTTATATTATTTTAATGTTATATATGTACTTAGTAGTCGGTATGTTATAACGTATAATATATCGAATATTTTAAATATAGTTTTTATATTATTAGCATAATGTAATACTTCGTAATTAAGTAAGTACCACAGGTAGTAAACAAAACCTTGACAAAACCGCATTGTATTCTAGAAATATTATACGAACAATGGCATATCTAATACTTACCTACCTAATATGTAGTATAAATACAGGTAATTAGTAATAATAATTTAATAGTTTTACACTAAAAATAAAATAGTTTCCATCATAAAAAACTTATTTAATATGAGTTTTCTTTGTTTTTACGTTAAGCATATATGTAAGAACGTAGTTATGTGTAGTATTCGTTTATTAAACAGAGTCTTCATTAAACCATGAGTCAATCCTACGTGGTGTCCGAGTTGTGTTGCCAGCCTAAATATAACATCTACAAGTATAAAATTAGATAATGGGACAATATATGTCAATATATTTCAAATATGCTCATCCATCTCAATTCTGTTCCATTCACTATCTAAATTTAGATTACCAAATAGACTGCCAAGGATGCTTTGCATTTGGCTCACTTTTTGTGGTGATACAAGGACCCGACACTTGGAACAAATCCAGTGACAATCAGGATATATGGAATGATTTGGTAAAATATATCCTGAACAAATATCCTTTATGCAATTCATAGCTGATAATAAAGTTCCCATTTCAGTAATAACCATACAACGTTTACACTTACACCAAAAGTGCTTTGTTTTTTAAAGTTGGAGTCGCCTTGCCGGGGTTTTTTGCAATATAGCAACTTAAAATTTCTTCACCTCTATTAAAATCTTCAGTGGCACATACAATCATTGTAAAATGTGTTCTAAAAGTGTTTCGTGTGTTAGGTACACAACATAATTTAAAAAATGCTGACAAGACCTATAACCCTCTAATAGAAACGTTATCCATGTTAAGATTCGACGATACCCTAAAGGAATTTAATCTTAGAATAACCTAATTTCGTAAAATTTAGGTCATCATTAATAATTTCATAATGGCACGACAACAATTCCAATTCATAAAATGTATCAATATTGCTTTTCTGAAATATCTGTAGGAGATTCTTTTCTTCGTTTGTCAACAATAGGAATTGAATGAAAGTAAGCGCTTTAGTGAGGGCTTTTGAACATACGTCGAGTGTTGATTTCGGTTGCCATTTTGTGCTGACGTATGAGCATTCCTTAAAATGTAATGCACATGTATTGCATTCGGAACATATTATGCTAGCGCACTTTTCACAAGGTTGGTACAATTCACTTATAATGAAACTATTGTACAAAACACATTTACAGCAACATCGCGACGCGGTCCAATAATTAGAGGTTTATTTGAAAAAAATTTAGCACCTTTCTTGATAACTTTTCTTGCAAATAATCGTCGCCCACCTAGATTAGATTTTTTAATACAAAAGGCACTGAAATCTATGTCATCGATATTATTATCATTAGATACATATCACTGAATGGTATTGTAACAGGATTCCATGATATCTCACCGTTTATTGTTAGTTAACGCGCGTTAAAACCGTTTTTCAGTTTACACCGATTGAATGAAATTGACTGAATGTTCTAGGTAACGTTGTCGATGGGTATGACCTGCTTTGAAAATAACTCCTGGAATTTACAAACATAGTAAAGATGTATAAATCTGGATCATGGTATCTGGATTATGTAACGTACCTTGTTTATTCTTAATTCTGTTTTAAATTTTTTAGCCCTTATAAGATTTTAAGGAACCCGTAACATCGTTTTATCTTCATACGTGTAAATTTCATTTATCTTCTGTCTAAAATTAATCATTTAATTTTAATATTGTACAAAATATTTTTACGGCTTGTACGGTAAAAATTGCTCTAAGAGTATATTGCCGCTCTATCACCATCAAAAAATCATTAAAATTGGGATTATCGAGTAGGTATGCTATTTTACGTTGTATTTAAACTCTTCATCTGGCGCGTTTAAAAAATATGTAATTTTTAAAGGCAAAATTTTTGTACGATTTGACTTATTTTAACGGAATTTTTAACTTTCCATATTAGTGCAATTTTAAGTATTCTGCGAAATTACCATACCTTTAATGGAACTATTGTAATTACTTATTAAAGACATTATTATTGAATAGAAAATAATGGTAACAAATAAGAACTATTAATTTGTTTTACTTGATGGTAAATTATACATTTTGCTATTGTCACTCATAACTTAATGATGTACTGTCAACCGTTTTAATTTTATTTTAAACTTTTGGACAGACGAGTATATAGACTGATGTCAAAATGGGCATGATTTGTTACACTTTTCAACTGTTCTATTTGATGAAGCCAGACTCAAAAATCCCTTTGCTTTAGCGCAGTGCTCGGCAAACTTATTAGACAAAGAGCCAAATCTGATCATTACAACTATAAAAAAAAATGGGAGCCAAATTTTCCTTATTTGTAAACTTTTGTTACACTAAATAAAACGAAATTTCACGCATGCATTTATGCCAGAGCCGACGCCAGGAGCCAACGAGTCACATGCGGCCCTAGCGCCGTCCTTTGCCTACCACTGCTTTAGCGTAACTTTGTACCTTATGAATAAATCAATGGGCATCTGAAAATTTAAGGTTTTGATTAAGTAGATATTACGTAGGCATTACTATTAATCATTATTCTTTCATAAATACATATCTCATCCAATATTTATTCTGAAAGGTGATAAAAATACGTATGATCTCGATTATCTTAAAACGTGTTTGCGATATAGATCACATGATAAATGTGCCATACTGAGAAAACCGAAAATGAGACATACTATTCTTAAACTTACCATGCCATCGTAAACCGTCTACTTTTCCAAATTCCCAAATGATCCGGCACTGTAGATCGACAACTATTTGATTAGTTTTTGGTGTATACTTCAATACTCTATTCAGGTAAAAATGTTCCAATTCTGTAACATTTTCAAAATTTAAAGACCCTATTAAACTCCCAAGAGCACTCTGAATCGCGCAGATATTACTATTCGGAACTCTCAGTCCACAAGTAAGGCAGCGCCAGGTTGAACAGGGGTTTAAAGGCTCTACAGGAAGAAGGGAACTAGAACAACTTGATTCAAAACATTTGAGAGCTGCTAAAAGAGTGCCTCTCTCGGTTGGGTCTGCACACCTTTCACATTTGCACCAAAAGTGCTTCGTTTTAAATAAATGTAGGCGCCTTGCTGGTGTTCCCCATAACACACCAGAATAACAAGTGGTAAGTTCACTTCCAGCCGGAATAGGCTTGACAGTTTTAATTATCATATAACGTTCTTCATTAAAGCTGTACTTTGTATTCGGCACACAGTTATGATTCATTAAAGACGAGACAGGGTATAAGCCTCGCATGCACATTTTCTTTTTCCCGTAAGGGACTGCTATCTGAAATGCATTTGCATCAAGAATGCAGACAGCTAATGTCATTAATTTTTCGTCATTTTCTGCTATTTCAAAGTATTCCTTTAGCTCTCTTATTTCGCTTCCATGTTGAGGTGAAGAGTGAGCCTGAAGGACATGTAACAATTGTAGGTGATCTTCATTTAAAATCAATGTTCTGATAGCGGTGAGACAACGTGATAATAGCGTATCATTGACATTTTCAATTGGGACCTTGTTTGTCCAACCGGAAATAATATTACAGTCATCATAATGAGTGCTACTGTTTTGACATTGATGAGAACATAGCAATAAACCACATTTAGTACACTGATACAGTGTGTCACAATCGATTTTTCCACATATTGTACATCCTCGTTGAATGATAGTTCCGGATCGTGGGCCGTAAACGAGTGGGCAATCCACGAATAGTACTTCACCTGCCTTTATATCTTCGGTGGCGAAAAGGCCGCGGCCGTTTATGTCTGATTGCTTGATGGTCCATTTGTTGCGGTGTACATCACGATTAGTTATCTGGATGTGATCGAGATGCTCGTTCACTATTAGCAACAATTGCTCCATCGACAACATCCTGTCGCTACTCGCTGAGTCCCCGCACTGTACTGCGCACTCGCCGTGAATATCAACACTAGTTAGTTTGATAACAAATAGGCGCTGATCGGATATACATCGCCAAAAACATGTGCAGACTTCTCTGTAATTAAACTAAGCCCGATTGACGTGTGCTAGATTCATGAGGTGTAAGGCGTACCTGCCTAGTTAAATACTCAAAGCGTCGTCAGTTTCAAAAGGTGTAAACCCCAAAAATACTTGAAGATCTGGCCAGATTGGTTTGTTTACTCAATATTTATTTATTATAAAGTAATGGACGCTGAAAGTAATGTGACTATTATATAATTTTGTAAATGTTATTTTTAAATGCATGTCAGGTTGGTATGTGTTAGGTAAGGAAAGTCACTGTTCAAAGCCGTCGGTCATCGATATAAAAATAAATACGAGCACATTCAAATTTCAGCGTAACAAACATTACTATACTTTTAAATAATGACTGATTTATATTATTATTATTATTAAATTTGATTACATTATTTTTAATTGTATTCTTACGTTGTTAATTAGCGATCGTATAGTTTTGTGACTTCAATCACAAAGTACTGTAATTTTTGAGCAAGTACCTTGTTTAGCATTAAGTATATTTCGGGTAATAGCATTAAACGTAATTTAAAAACAATCATTTCAATTTAATCGATAATTTAAGGTGTAGTATTTGGTGACTTAATAAAAAGAGCCATTTTTAGTTCTATGAGGAGTCTTATATTATATGTAAGGGTTTGTGAAAGTCTTTATATTTTAAGTGCATTCAAATTTTCCTAATGACATGTCGTCTATTAGGCACGTTTTGATATAGGTCAAAGTATTTACACGGCTGCAATGTAGTACTAACGAGTAAGTAAGTAAGCTAAAATGTTGTTCTGGTAACTCGATCTACATCTTTTGTTAACTTACTAGTTAGTACGTCAACCTGATCAGTCTCTATCACAATATCTCACATATGGACGTAGAAACCTCAACATATCATTGTGAATTTTGTGTAAGCTATTGTCCTGGTGCCCTTATAGACAACTAATTGACAAATATGCAAACATTATTTGAATATAACGGCGAGGAATGCCCTTCGCATTATTATGATAGTTCATATAAATTACTGTTAGGAGCGTGTCTGATTATTTTAGGTGAGTTTGATCCATCATTAATATGATAATTAATCTATAGTAAAATTTATGACTGCTCATATATAGTTTGCAGATACAAAGAAAAAAAAATGGTAATATTAATAATTTTGATGCATTTATTATTAATTTACTTAAAATATTATTATTTTGTTTATTGAAACATTCATTATATTTTATATTAGTCAACTATTGTTAATTATATTAAAAGTACCTTTTGTTTTGAGTTTGTGTTGTTGGCGGTACATCGTATAAATAAAGTTCATTCCCCTGTCATATTTCTTCGTGTAATTTATGTTTGTGTCGAATGCAATTTGAAATTAATAAGAAGAGCGCTAACAGGTGTATTCGGGGTGCTGCTCAATGGCTGGCTTTTTGCCACATTCATCCATAGTCACCTGTTAATTTTCAAAAGCCACATATTGGTACTTAATCTTTGCTCGGCATCACTTGGAAGGAATTTACTCGGATTTCCGTTTGCTGCAGCATCTGCAATAGGAAAAGGGCAAGTATTGGATATATATTTGCAAAATACTTATGACCTATTGTTAGCTTTTTCCCGCGGCTTCACTCGTATTCGTGTTGATTTAGATACAGAAAACATTGACGCAAAAACTATTAATTTATTTATTTCAGGTTATTGGTATGTTAGATATAGATTTTCCATTTAAATTTGGCTACCCCCATTCCGACACCTTTTAGGGATGATTTGGAAAACCTAATATGCATACTGTAATAATTTATTAATATCTGGTTTGAAGCAAATCGGACAATGAATGAGTTTTCTATAAAGTTTACAACTCCTAGGTTAGGTTCAATATTATGTAATATCTAACAAAAGAAAATTGTATTTTTAGATGGTTCTTCGGTCCCGATGCATGTCAACTCTTCGCATTTTTGAATCAGTTTTTTGGTGTTTTTCAAATGACGACTCTATTCACTATCGTTCTTGAACGGTATTTATTAGCGAAATATACGAGACGAGGTTTGTTTAAAAAATCAAATGAAATATTCATTATATCGCAGGCTACACATGGCATTCGTTTTGTTTCAGAAAGAACTGTTTATTATAGATATTATTGGTCATTGGGAGCAATCAGTTGGATTACAGCTCTGGTGTTTGCTATACCACCCTTATTTGGATATGGCGTTTATTCGTGTGATACTACAGGCACAATATGTACATATTTGTGGCCGTCTACTCGAGCAAGCGGAAAGCATTTGGGATACGCAGTGCCTTATATTGTCTTTTGCGGTATTCTACCTGTTATAGGAATGCAAGTATCTTATACTGTTTATAATTACTCTAATTAAAACAACCTACAATATAATAAAAACGTATCTGGCCGATGGTTATATACTGAAGATATTTCAGAAAAACTATTATTGGGGAGTTTATTAATATAATAGAACCCAAAACAACGATTTTTAGAATTTTTATCTGTGTCTATGTTCGCTCTAATCTAGAAAATGGCTGAAACAGTTTTATACATTGAATTTAGTGTCAGTTCCATTTCAATGAGTTTAGAAAAAAAAGTTGTACTCTTTTAAAGAATCCCTTTGAATAGTCGATGCTAGAACCTAATAAATAAAAAACAATATAAGTTAAACCAGACGACACTTTAATAATAAATAATTCACAGATTCTATTATATGGGTAAGGCAAGTCGACTGGAAAGTATTTATTACAGAATTGAAATACTTAGGGAAGAAAAACATTTAACTCAGGTAATTCATAACACATATTTTAATTTTAATTCATTTTAGAGTGCAATAAAACAAAAAAACACTATTAAAACAAGTTTAGCTGCTTATTCAATATTTTGTTTTATTACAAGTATGAATATAATTTTTAGTGTATCCACGCGACAAGTGTGATAACATTAGCGTTGTGGATTCCGGCTGCAGTGTTGGCTGGTAGCCAGTGGTTTCCGTTGCTGTTATATGGATATCGACCGCATGTGCCGTCAGTTTTGGCATTAATTGCTCCTATTACTTCTGAGGTATAAATATTTTTTAACTTTAACATTATATTTGTATTGTTATTAGTTGAGTGGCAGTTCTCAAATGTATATCATTGTCTGAAAACTTCGGATAGAAAATTCTTACATTAAACAGTTAAATTTCGCCATTTTAGGTACCTTACTTACATTTGGCTATCGTAATTATGTCTCATATACCTAATTTGAGTAACGATAATGATTAAGCGGATAACATATCAACAAACCATAATAACTTTCTATGTATTGATGAATTATTTACAAAACTAAACTTTAGATATTCTGTAGTCTCACAATAATTAAGAATTCATATTACATTTTGTTTGAAACGGTAGGGAGCCAAACGAGCATACAGTTCGCCTATACTAAGGGACTCCTGTCGCCCATGGACACCTCCAATATCAATGGATCTAGAAGACACATTGACAATCATTTGTCATATATAGTGACGTTCTGCTGTTGACCTTTTTTTATTTTTATTTCGAGTATTCTGATTTCTTTATCCACTGTGTTTTAAAAAATCTACAATATTTGAAATTATCATATAAACACATATTAAATGTGACCTTATATTTACCAAATTAATCATACTTAGCTATGTTTTAATAGGCTGCAACTTCAGTGCCTGTCTTATGCTATTTATCAGGCGATCAAAGAATACGCGCTGCTCTCTTGGGACGAATGCGAAAGAATTACGCTCTGCTGCCGCCTCAATATGCCATCAGATATCGGAGAGATTAATATTTCATGAAAATAATTCAGTGCATTTATGAAAAGTGTAAAGAGGTCTGGCCGTAGGAGAAGCCTGTATTAATGAAATATGACGTTCTTTATACGAAACGACGAACTTGGGGGAAAAGCATAATTGATGAGTATATGTTTCGAGGAATGCACGTTGTATTTTGTAATAAACATTAATATCTATCTATAAATTTTTATTTCAGTCCTACCTTTTTTAAGACAAAGATATTTAGTAATTTCATGAATCTCAGATTTTAGAGATATGAAAATGTTAATATTTTTATATAAAATAGTACAATTTTTAGAAATAATGTTACACCGTTAATGTTGAACAAAACGAAATGCGGTTTAAACATTATAACAATGTGTGGACATTAGGAAACAGAGCGTAAACAAACGAGAACAAGGTACTTGCTATTATGTTATAGGTACACCGTAACTTGATATCAATATGTACATATAATGACAATGTAAAATTCAGATGTCTGTACATTGTACATATTTCTCAAACTATATAACTTGTTACAAAAAATTTGGAAACCTTTTGAAATAAAACTATTAAGTCGGATTATACTGAATAGAGAAAAGAAAAAAAAAACGATGATTCTAAAATTATATGATAATATTGTACAAGTAAATTTTATAACCAAAATTTAATATATCTAGTTTAAAAGTTTTGTCTAAAAGTTGAGATATTCAAATTTTTTGAAACTATTGTAAGAAAATATAGTATGTACATTTTCTGTAAAAAGTAGATAAAAGTACTAAATCTCCCCAGAGGAGGCAGGGAAATCAGTTATTGGAGATATCAATGCACAAATAGTCGCAGAAACAGCTAGTATTCCGAGAAACATATCGAAGACGATCTTATTCAATTATCCTTGGTTTCCAGATATCGACTTCAGTCAACTTCTGTACGCATAACCATAATTACATATCATTAATAGAGATGACTGATGCTACTTGTGCCTGGATTGATGTATTTTCTAATGAAGACTATGTTGCCTTACAAGACGGATTAATGTTATTAGGTATTTGAATTTTTTATTTTATTTTAGACATCTTCCAAGAATGATTATTTTTCTTTAATTTGTTTTATTTCTGATTTAAAAACCGTATGATACATATTAATTTACACGCATTTATAATGGTACCAAATTTTATAATATTCGTTCCAAGGCAAACATAAAAGGAAACCTGTGAAACGTGCGGTACAAATTACGACCTGAATAATTAATGTTCGAAGCGCCTAGAAATAAAATAAAAGGTCCGCAACTGAATGTTTGTCTATTTTCAGAAACGACGTCAGCTTTATTAAGTTTGTGGTTGAATTTATCTCTCTTGTTAACTAGTTTAAAATACGACTTCAGCTACCGTAATCTGGCGTTCTTCACGATAATTTCTTGTTTACGACGTATTTTTTATGTTGTTAATTATTATTCTTTCTGTGAAAGGTAAGATATTATTTCCCTAAAAAGATGTTGCCACCAGCTTTTATATATGCGCTTATTAAATATATTTATAGCAGGGTACTGAATAATATTTGAATTTATTATTAGACAATATGATGTTCTTATTTTTCTATTTATAAAATGTATATAAATTATTCAAATTGCTATCTGAGTAGTGTATTACGTTCTATATTTTTATGCTTATTATAAAGAAACATATGAACTGACGTAAAACTACCTTTGTTTGAAATTCTATAAAAATACTTTTATATTATATAATGTTTATCTCCAAATAAAATTATTGATCACTGCTTCAGTGGATATTTCTTTTTAAAATGAATAGTTATATTATATTATAGACAATTAAATAACCAACAGTTAGCAACATTCATTAAAATATAGTACGTAAAGACATGTTTCCTTTACTTTTCTATGAGTACTTGTAAAATTTCAGTTGCACTGAGAACAACGTTTCTTGCGATTTTTATGGATTCTGGAACACTTTTTTATCCGTATACGAAGTTGAATGCCTTACTCATGTTTGTATCGAACGCTACGTTGTGGCAAAATATATTAACAATGGTAAAAACTACATTTTTAATATTTTTTAAGTCTTTGGTTTTTAAATTGTACGATTTTATTGCAAAGATCAAATTCTAATTATCTCAACCCAAGTTAAAGCATTTTACACAATTTCAAGTAAATTATATTAATTCGTAGTAAATGTAAGCATTACTTCATTTGGCATCAAAGAGATAAGCAGTATTTGTACTCTTTGCTTACAAAAATATTAAACTGTTCCATTTCATTGTTTTAATTTTAATATATGAATTTAATCTTTTTAGGTTGGGCGCTTATAAAATGGCATTACACTATGTATCAAGGATTGTGCATACTTTTTGCCTTACTTTACTCAGCGCCACCTCTGTTTGGTATTGGAAACTATGCGCTTGACTTCACTTGCAGATCGTGCTCCTTTGATATGATTTTGGCAAATTCTTGGCACAAATATATAGTAGTTATGATATTTTTGCTACGAAGTCTTAAATCAGCAACATTCATGTATGTTTATAAAATTTTCAATATTCAAATACGAGTATTCTTCAGTTAGGAGTAACTAAAGAAAAGGGAATAGTAGAGAGTAGATACAACTAATCTATATATCTATCTATTGCTCATTAAATTTGATCGTTTTTATTTTTTAGGGTAGTTATGTTACATTGGGCTCAAAAATTAGAAAAAATCAATAAAAAATCAGAGAAGATGATAGAACAGGTGCCGTTTACAAAGGTAGTTTTCTTTATGTTGTCATTTATATTAAGATTTTTACTTGAATTGTTTCATAATTGTACCTTTATTTGTATGTGTATGTTTTGATGCATCGGGCTTCTTAGTTACTCCAAAATTAATCTTACAGCATATCTTAAATTTCTGACAAACATTTATTTTTCTGGTCCGAATGTTAGATTTAAAAGTTAGTGTGATGATATTTTATTAAGTAGATGACTGTGTCCAAAAAAAACAATATAACGTCACCCTAGAAATTTCTAAGGTATCACAATTTTTGAAAATTACAGAGCGTTATTTTAATAACAATGATAAATCTGTTCTGTTGGTTGCCTATAACAATATTAAGGGCTTTAATAATCTTGCCACAATTTGTCTATGGATCCGTAATGGTTACACCATCGGCACAAATTGTTCAGTGGGCATTATGGTTAAACTCGGTAAGTAAAGTATAAACCTCATTTACATTCAACGTTTAAAATTTGCTGACTGATGAATTCTATTGCCTCAATAGTGTCAAATATCATATCGATGGAAGAATTCAAAGATTTTTTTACGTTCAATTGATATTAAGGAAATTTATATCATTTATAAAACATTAACATTAAAAATATCAATTGTTATGTAAAATTTAAATTATTTATTTTATATCTAGGGTCAAAATTTTATTACTCGATTAGTATTGTTTTATTCAACTGTTTTTAAATTTCCCACATCAATATTTTGACGACAGCCTTTAATAATTCGTGTTTAAATTTCTGTTATCATGATTTAGATCGCGCCAGCTTTAACTGCTGTAGCTCTGTTTATCGTCGATGAGCGTATTCGTGCGACTATGGATTATTGTCGCATCACGGATGTTAAAGAAACGAAGAAGAAAAAATAAGTTTACTCATTATACACGACCCATATACATAATTTAGAGGCTGCTTTTTATTAGCGTTATGCTCTATGTTAATATGTATTTGCAAGTAACATCAATGAAGAAACTAGATGTTTTATTTGTATTCTAAACCTTTCATCATTGTACCCATATTTAAACATTCCTTATGGTTTATCTAATAAAGATATTACCCCTTATTTAGTGATTATAGTAATGTTATACCATTGTTTTATTTCTTATTTTAAACCATCGGGTACACGAAGCTAAATAATTTATTCATACACGTATTAAACGACTTTTATACAGAGGCTCTATTAAAATGACTTAGGGAAAATATAGAAACGACAACTAAAAATTATAATTATGGTAACTTTACTTCAGGTAAACATGATGATCAGGCATCAGTAAAACACAAGATGACGCTTATTAATAGAATGTAGGTCAGTCTAATTGATTATAAATAGTATACAATTTCTTAGATACACAACAAATTAAATATGAAGGAAGAATAAAACTTATCGCCTAAAAGGAGGAAGATTGTACTTTTGAGACATGTTTTGCTTAAGACATTAACTACAGAAGTTTGCAACTTAGCTTATAGTTAGGTATTTACAATTTTTCTTTCTTTTTATCCCTACAATTGTTTGGTCCACAATAAGGCCATCTATAATTAATGGGTATATAATATGTCATAGTTGAAGTCGTATATGTTATTGTTTTTCTTTATTGCCATGGTTGAATTAATCGACAATTTTTTACTGATAATATGTACATTTATTGACAGTATAGGTAACAAAATTTCTCATAAATTATTCGAGATACATAATAAAAATTGAAAATGTAAGTACCTGCAACATGTGTTTTGATTAACAATATAGTTTGAACTTTTGACATTCATGAAATATAAATCATAATGTTTTGGTAATGTCACATTTTAAAATGAGAAATATTGTTTAGTGGTTATTTATATAATTTACAAAGTAAGTTAGACACTTCATCAAAATTGTAGTCACTTAATAGTATGTACATGAAACACTTATTCAATTTAGTATTTATTCTTGTATATGCTAGTTCACACACTTTTCACTATCTTTGGAATGAGCTTGATAATCGTCCAAAAAGTCTTCACAAATACAATCATTATTTACACAGTTACATTTTGATTCTATTATATAATCTATATCATCTATATTTGTTGTATATACCCTGTTGCTGTAGGTGTCCTCAGTGGCAGAGACGGAGGACGGCGTCGAGGGACTTTGGAGTACGATTATAGGGAATTCGTAATTGGTCCCTCTAAAAATGTCCTGCTAAATATGTTCTAACACTGTATCCTCGTTCCATCTTCTGCTGTTGTTCCTCTTCTCAATGATAGGGATAAGGAATAGAATGATTCCACTGAGGGAAATGGTTCCACCGGCAACGTAGAATCCTGGCGCATAGGATTGATAAGAATCATAGAGCCATCCTAAAAGTAAATATATGAAAATTTTATACATATTTTACATATCATATACCTGTAGCGTACTAAGATTTACAAAGACAATTTCAAATAATTCTTTATTTCAATTTAATAGTTGTAAAAACTGTACCTGTTTGTAATTTTACAATCGTATGTTATTTGCTAATATATTGTACTGTGATCTCGTATTATTTTATATCTAGTAAAATATTAAAAAAAGAAATATATAATTACCTGCAAAAGGTGGGCCAATGAGTGAGGCGATGCCTTGGAACAATAGAAGCAAACCGAAAGCGTTAGTTAATTTATCTAATCCAAGAAGGTCAACTAACACCACTGAAGTGAGCCCGACATAAGCACCAATTGTAAACCCAAATACAGTTGCATACAGCGCTAACCCCCAGAACTCCCAGCAAAACATTGCACCTGCTGTACCTGAAATTACATTTAAGTATGTAGATATTATACATAACTAATGACTTATTAGACATTACGTATTTAATCTTAAATGACATTCCATCATGTATTTTTGTAGCAATCAGTGATACAAAAAAAACTATATTTGTTTGTTATTTACTTGGATGTATAACTGAATATTTTTCGCAGCCGAGAAAGCGTTACCTATAATTATTACTTAAAAAAATTTATGAAAAAAAACAATAAAGATTTACTCACTTATACCAGCAATAGTTAGGCAAAAATTATAAGCTGCCAGACGATTGACCCACGGCTTATCGCTTATATATCCAAGAATGATCCTTCCTACTAAATTAGAAGCACCAATAACAGAGATTAAATATGGAGGATTCTCAATGCCCAGTTTTTCGCTCATTGGCACTGTATAAACATACGGAATATAAAACCCTATACTAGTTAAAAAGTTTGACACCGAAAATAATATAAATATAGGATCGGTAAGAAGAGAAACATCAAGCATTTCGGATAAAGCGACTTTAAAATCGTCAGAGCAAGGCAGCCAGCCACATCTTGTTTCTTGTTCTTCTCTTTTTATTGTTTTTTGCGCTCTGTCCATAGAAGCGCCTCTATATTTTGCTATACTGGTCTTACTTCCTTGATATAAGACATCAGGACGCAGCATTATACCACTGCCATGTCGAGAGCTCATTTGTTTATGTTCTTGTGGTTTATTTAAAGCTGGCTGCGAGAGAGTCAGTCTTGCCACTTCATCTTCAACTTTACCGTTAACTCGTAAGAAATGTTCTGTACTTTGAGATCTTTTTAGGGGTGCTTTATCATTACGTCTTGGAAATACTGGTTCTGTGAGTGGTGTCCTAGGTCTCTCGGGCACAGGGCGAAACATGAGACCTAGTGGGATACAGTTTAAAATAAACGCTCCAATAATAACCATTGCGCCTCGCCAACCATAATTTGTTATAAGAGCGGAGGTTATCGGCGCGAAAAGGAATGTTCCAAGTCCTGACCCGCATACGGCTATGCCTGTAATTAAAACACGAGCGTTAGCCGGATAATATTAGTTATTTATAAAGTTATACAAATACCTAATTTACAAAAAAATTGCATAATTTTATATATAATCTAAGTAAATAAGTCGGACTAAGTAAGAACAAATCACTATGGACAGAATCTTGTATGAAAACTTAATATCTATTATCTATTATGCACAAAAGTTGAAGTAATAACTTACCAGTAGCAAGACTTCTGTATCTTTCGAACCACACTGTAACGCTGACAATCGCAGGTAGATAGATGAGACCAAAGCCTATGCCGGTGCCAACACCAATTGTGAAGATAAGTGTAGTGACATTACTCGCAAATGCAGAGATTACTACACATACAGCGGATAGGAGTGCGCCAGCCACCGTAACTGCCCGACAGCCCCAACGATTTACGAATGAACTTGAAATTGGTCCTGAAAAGTAAATCAGGAAATTAACTAAATACCTCAATCTTTTTCTTCCTTTTTTAATCTTATCATAGAAGGTTATCATAAGTTTAATAAAAGTTTAGCAAGAGCAGCTCAAAACGGAAAAACTTATTGACTTACTTTTTCAAAAGTGTCTTAACCTAAATTATTCTTAGATAAGAAAGGCTAGGAGAATGTCAGTTATTAATGCGCCTGTCATCGTGCTTTTACGTATGTGCTTTAGTTACATCATAAAAAGGAAAATCATATTTTGGAACAAAATCACTCTTGAAGAATTTAACTATATAAAAGGCGCCGTTAAATTTAAATACGGTATAATCATAATAAGTCGAACAATAATTACAACTTTCCGTCTACTCATAGTAATCCGTTAATAACAACCATAGGTACATATATTGTACATTTACACGAAAAATAAAAGAATATAGAACTAGTTACAAAGTCACACTAATAATAACAATCGACGGTTCTTGCTGGAATTGCTTAACTACGTTCAGGCAGCTTTAAGTAAAACATGCATAGAAAAAAGTCCATTTGGGAGGTATCATGCGACAAACTTAAGTTTCAAATATGCTCGTTAAAATGGTAACACAAAGTGTCAGAAGACGTAGAGGGTTAAAGGTTCATGTTATCATTTAAGATAATCTCAATACAGCTCGAAGCTTTCAGTTAAGAATATTCATATTCGGAGTTACGTCTAGAGGTCATTAGGTTAAAAGGAGTCTTGATTTTTTTCTTTATTTTATGTTTTCTATGTGGTACAACATGATTAGTATGTTATTATTCTTATCTGACAGCATCCGACCGGGAAGTGCTGTTTTTACGACGTTAAAATTATTCTTACACTTAATGATAGTCAGTAATAGTCTATAATTTTTAGCAAACATTCGTTTATTTCTAATGTATATACACAAAATAATGCACACAGTTTTGTTCTTACGTTTGTAGATGTACATTAGAATGATGTTTCGTGATATTTAAAGCAACTTTCAGCATTATCATAATAACATACGATATGCGTGAGTTGCCCTTAATGAGTTGAATACGAGTTCAAGCTAACCTGAACTAAGAGTGACCCCGACAAGGATGGACAAGATCCACGCAGTCTTGCCTTTGCCCTCGTTAAAGTAGGTCAGGAACTCTGCATAGAACACGCCAAACGAATACGTCATGCCATCCGCTGAAAGGAAACAATAAGCCTGTGTTAGACATTATGAATTACATAATTATAATTTGTTACATGTAATTTGAATTTCGTCGTACAGTAATCTAAATTCGCGCTCTTAAATATAAAAATACAAAAAGGTTTATGAACTTTTACTATATATTTGAATAGATTTCGAATTCCTATTAAAAATAAAGAAGGCTATGAAAGCTTCTCAACAATATTATAAGAATCAGTGATCACATGTTTAGTAACAAAACAGTCACGTGATCAGAGCGATAATATTATCATGTAGCACGTGCCCCGTTAAGGATTTATGCAATTTTCTCATACATTCTCTTATCACAATGTTTTCTCAGTGAACTGGGTTAACATGATGGGCACTTTGCCTATAACACCATATCACATCGATAGATGCTGACAGCTGCGGTGTGCCAACAATGACTTTACAACTGTGTTGAACAAAGAAACTGATGAAAGCTTCCTGTCGGCGTATTCTTATTATATTCTCTCGTATATAAAAGGCAGAATATTTTTTACTAAATTTAGCTACTAAATAAGTAAATACGTTTTGTAATTTTTATAAACATATACGTTTAAATTGGCCATGTGAACATCTCATTGTAAGTATCCTAATCCATAATGAAAAGAGAGCGAGTGAATATATTCGTAATATGTCACTTGTTTATTTAATTATCATTTTGCAAAAAGAAGAAAAGAGAACACAATGTTTTTTTTAATTTTCTTTTGAGGTTAAGTTTTGATTACTATTGTAACGAACAGTTCACAGCATGGTCACCTTGCAGGTTGCTTTGTTAGGTCAATCTTGTTATTTCTTATTTAATATACTGATCGCCTGATCTGTGTATAAGAGAAGCATTGCAAGTCAACAAAAAATAGATCTTCGTCTTCTGCCAGATTCATGCAGTCTTATGTCTATTATAGATAATAAAGACTAGGTTGGAAAAAAGAACTAGTAGAAGGAAAAAGCAAAAGTAATGAAAAGACAAATGTTAAATACTTAGTAAATATCGTTTTTCCTTACAGTCCGGGCGGGTCTATTAAAATCAAGATACAACCGAATAAACGAATAAATAGTCTTGATTTTATCGAACATCCGTTCAGTTAATTTGATATATGAACTCTAAACATAGTACTTATCTGCCTACTCATTGCATACGTCATAATATCACTTATGCCGTCAAGAGCAATGTTGTCAGAAAAAACCCTTTGAATCTACAGTTATTTAATTCTTTATTTCGGCAAAATATATTACACAATATTTTAATTTTTCTTAGTAACTTAGAGTGACAATATTTTCTAAGATTTTCTTCTATTTTCTATATTCTATAAAATATATGGTATAACTTAACAACATAATATCTCCGAAACGGCTAGACCTATTTTTAAGGAACAAAAGTAAGCTATTTTACAGAAAATATCGTTACCTCTGTAACTGATCTCGTTTCGAAGATGGATATAAATACTTTAACATAGTTGTGGTAGCTAATTCAATTGATTTTTTTTTATTGTTAGCAAGCTATCGCTTGTATCACAAACTGACGCTGATAAACGTTGATCGATATATTCATTGAAAGAGTATGTAATAGTAACAGCATATTGTAGCACTCAATCAGATAGCTGTTACTAAGTAATGAATGACTACGTTGATCAGATATAAATTAGAAACAAAACCTATAATTCGGCTCCTAGTTGAATTTTTAATAAATCTAGGATTGATTACGAAATAGCGTGACGTGTTGCTGACGGAGGAGATTTCTATAACATTTTGTTATACTACTACTCTTTACTGAGGCAATGTAGACTGCTACAGTCTTTTATTTATTTGAATTATTGCCTACTTGCAAAAATTGTGTTTATTGAAATTACTTCAAGATATATTATTTATTGCATAAAAAGGTAAGTTTATACATACATATACAAGATATAAGTATAAGCATTTAAGAGTTATAAAAAGAATAAATATTTGCTTTCATAAATGGTGTAAATATATACTTACGATAATATTATCAGATTTGCAGGAGATAAAATATTATTTTTATTTGAGGAAATACATTGTACTTATTTTCTACCAGTCGGTTGTTATGTATTTTAAATTTCAATTTATGCCATTCTGCTAATCTTATATGATATAATAATATCAGAATGCCATCAGAATGTGTACGTAAACAAGAGGGTCACAGAGTTTAAATACTACTGACTAACAGTAATTACAACTAGAATCAATTAAACATATATATATCTTCAATTGTCATACTTAATTGGATAAACAAGGATTGTTTTTAAAGCAACTTATAAATTCTTTATGGCCGTTAAGTAACCTCTTCATAAGACCTAAACTTTTAATTACTGGTACATATAAAAAGTTTGAATATAAATTAATAATAGAAATGTATAAATTATATGATATGTTCTAATTTATCAGCCACATCCGTAGTGTATCTACTGTTTTACTGTTTAAATAAAACAGATGCTTGTGAAATTTCTTTTATCTTCATCTCACCCAAAGTTACTGTATTAGTATGATAGTAGTAGATTTTACCTTTCACACCTACGCGACCCTCCTAAATCTTCTATTTACGTGAACACTGATATCCAAAATCGCAAATAAATACACATATATCATTTTACTCGTTTTGGTTGAATAAAAAATAGCGAAAATTGAGTAATATGTGTGTGAAATAAAAGATGCAATCATCGAAATATATTAGTATCTTGTTGTAAGCCAACTAGTTTAAAAGTTATCGTTTAAGAATAATATTCAGATTATGTTTATTTATAAATTAGTTCGCAATAGCAATTATGAGAGATAACTTTTAAACTGGTTGGCTTACTGACATCTTGATAATAGTTCAATATTGCTATATGGAAGTGTTTCCGTAATATCATGTCATCATCACATCATACGAATCATACGAATTTACTGTAAACGAAATCTTGAATTTTATTTCTTTCTAATCTAACTTAAAAAAACTTATATGTATAATAATAGTTTGTTGGTAGGACATTTCTGACTGACATTAAAACAATATTTTTGCATTCTAATAATTGAAACGGGTGCCTCTTTGATATTACTCTTAAATGTATATCGAATATAAAGATAACAATAGAGCCATTACAGCTACGTCACTTGTCAAACCAGAACATTTAGCACTGATAATTATTTCTAATAATTTATCAGGTATAAATATTAGACTCTTTGAATAAAAACATTTAGTTCTAATTGTGAGAAGTGTAGATATTAGTAGAAAAAGGAAAAAGACTGCAGTTAATACTTAAATAACATACAATATAAAAGTAAGGCGGTTTAACTGATCATGGATGTTTTTAAATCATTAAATTCTGCTAATAACTTGTGACAGAGCTAATATTGAAATAAAGGTAATGACAGTGTACATAGTGTGTATCATTCACATATATTTTGATATTTGAATGATGACTCAAAATTTTAAACGATGCCAAAATAACAAGTGATGCTCATCATGAGAATATAATAAGAATTCAACACTTTATACCTGTAGTATCAGTATATCTGTTCGAAACTGTGCCCCATACATCGATAATCATCGTATACTAATATGAACCCAAAGATATTGCAATAATTTAAATTTATCTTTGGTACAATTATATTATATAATATATTATCTGTCTTAAAACTATACCTACGATAAAATTAGAACTCTAATTCTAATAATACGTTTCGATAAGTGATGCATCCATTGTATGTATATAATTACTTTCTTATACTCGTGTGTACTATGTACGTGCAATCAGTATCTGACTAATCGATGAATACTAAGTATAGCTGTGGATATCATTGCACGTTTTGCAAAAAGTTACTGTAATTTATCATTATTTATGCTAAGATCAACTTGTTTTTAGGTTGAATTTCAAAAATAAGATTAAGTTATTTAGATACTATAACGCTAAAATATAAAAGAATACAATATTGATTATTTAATTTTGACTAACATTCAGAATTTCATAGATAGTAGTTTAACTAACTTCTGATTTAAATAAAGTCTTTCGGCCTTTCCTCCCACCGGTTTGAGGCTAAAACTGTTCAGACATTTAGATATTTATGGAAACTTATATTTATAAATTAACAGTTACATTTTTAACTTTTGTCTTCTTTATTTAAAATACGATTGTGTGCAAATGAACCAATTCAATACTTCGATAAGTCAATACCCTAGAATTAATTAGGTAGGTCTGGTATACACTGAAATTATACGTTTTTAAAGGCGTTATTTAATGGGTATTAAATAAATACATACTATTCTATCACCCGTACACCATTGAAAAACAACTATATAATTATTTTTCAACAAAAAAGATATTTGTTGTAATAAATATGAAAGTGTGATATCTAACATATATTTTTCAATTATTCACGCTACTTGCAGAAATAAGCAAGTATTGACATTATGTCCGGAGACATAAAACACGTGTTTATTTTCAGCAAGCTATATTAATATCTACGTCAGAGTGATGCGCCTCCTTGGCTTGCAAACAAAGCTTTTGTCCCTTATTCATTACCTACATCGCGATTTATTTTACAGAGCAAGAGTTTTCTACAGCTAATTATAAAATATAAAAACAGTGTTCAAGAAATTGCAAATTGATATATAGTCTATTTTAATGATATGTTTATATTTGTTACTCATAATATGCACAAAGTACGATGCGTTGACCTCGTACTTACTATAAGCATATCGCATACCGCATTGTATCTCAACTCAATGCCATCGCAAATATGACCATATGCGTATAATAAATTATCTTTATCATTAATAATGTTACTATGAGTATATAAACAGTTAATAATAACGACTTGCAACCTGAGAAGTTCTCTGCGCAATGTTATATACTGTATTTCGTTTTAAATAAATAATACTATTAAGCAAGAATGCAGTAAAGACTAGAAAAATTGCAGTACACCGGTGCAATGTGAGGAAAATCAAATTCCTATAACACAGTAAATTAGCAATATGACCGGAGTCTGACCTTACGTTTAAACATCTAGAATTTAATCTGAATACAAGTTTTCATTGAACTCATTTATGTACCTTTAATGAAATAACTTTGTTTAATTTTATTTTTTTTTTTTCTCATATATACTTATTTTCTCAACTAGGTTTTTTATAAAATAGATATAAAAGTAAAATACAAAAACGTAAATACAGAAATAAAAATAGAATAAATTATTTTAATTTGTTATTAATAGTTAAAACTAATTTCTATTGGTTTTTCTGAATTTAGTATTCTTTGAAAGAGGATACGGCCTTAAAAAAGATAAATTTATAAAAAAATGCGTACTCACTGACTATGTGAATCATAAACGACGCAAAGACGACTACCCATCCCCATCCCCCATCAGGTGGAGGTGATAAACTCTCAGAGCCCTCTCTAGACGAGTCCTCTGCTTCTCCACTTCCGTTTCTCTCAGACCTTACACCTCCGTGTGACATTTTCACTATTATTTATCTTTGGCACTATTATTTATCTTTGAGATATATGCTTTTATTCGTTTCAATTATCTTACAAAATTTCCCTTTGTAAAATTAAATAAAGACAAAAATTATGCAGTTTGAAGACATCGACAGCAAAAGATTTACTATTATAGACTTCTAATTCTAGCTAAAAGAAGCATTTGGAAAATATTGCTTATTGCCTGTTTGGAAGGTAGAAGGAAGAGACGATGATTTTCTAATCATAAATTTCTCATTATATTTGTTTTCCTGAGATGTGAAATCCATAGGTACCTCATAGTCCAATGTAACACTGAAACAAATGAGAAAAAAGATTAAAACGCGAAGAGCTTAAAAACGCAATTAAACTAGACCTAAATCAACAAAACTTGGCTTGAAACTAAAATCAATGATATATTAATTGTAACATATAATATCTACAACGGATTAATACAAAGTAATGAAACTCTGTAGAAAATGCTGGTAATTCTTCTTTTATTTATAACTCAAGAAACTGTATTCTGTTAAAGTTATGACATAATGTAATCTACTTCACATTTGTTCACGAACTTGTCTTATGCAATATAAACAAATGTAACTGTTATCAGAATGACAAAAATTATATATGAGACAATGAAGCTTTGTAAATAATTATTTTAAAACGTGTAAATTCTTATATCATTTGACATTAATGTTATCGTATAAAGGAGATTACTCTCATTGTCAGTGGATTCTGACTTCTTACAAACTTGTTTAGTTTTCTCTAATTTCATTTTCCTTTTAAACAGGAAAAACGGAAGTTTCTGCCTAACTTCTACATCATGTTTTATGCGCCGTTTTTATTGCTAAACAATGCACATCATGTATTTATTGATAAATTGCGATGCTTTATGATTGCATAATGTTTTAATAGTGTAAAAAGGAACTGGAAGGAAATGGCAACGCCCATGACATCAGGTAATTAAATAAATTATGATATAATTTTAATTCCTATGTATGTTGAGCTCAAAAATGTAAGCCCACGCAAAATGTCATTACAGTCGTAAAGTATCTAGGTTTATCGTTAATCGTTTACGCGAATAGCAATAGCAATAGCAATAGTTCACAAAAACGAAAAGTGTTGATTAAAATAAACCACACGTGTTTGTTGTGATTATATTATGTTTGGAATCAGCTGTTGTGATCCGGGAAGTATGGCACGAGTTAAAAAGAGATGCGCACGTGATTTATAGATGATGCGTGTTATATTGTGCCGGGGTCGTATAATGTCCTTAAATAAAGAGGCCAATAACTCGGATCATACGAATGACTCAAACATTACACTTTATGAGGTTTTTAAAGATGCATATAGATCGAATACATCACATAAAATATTGTTTGCTATGTACCCGTATAATATAACAGGTAGAGATTTGCACATGCGCTTAATAGACGTATTGATAGAGGAATGCATCAGCAATATGAATCATAATTTAGCATTGCATTTTTGTGTTATTGACATCATATCGCAGCTGTGCTGCAATTTGGACTTTGGGGTCAAGATAAGTTACTCTTTAATACCTTGTAAGAAATATTTTACTGGCGGTGAGACCTCAAAATATAGAGGGCAGTGACTCAGAAAACGTCAAAAACATTGCCGCGGAATACAATATCGAAACAAAGCCATTATCAAAACATTATTATTTCATTCTTGATTACTTTAATTACTGTTTACAGAAAACAAAAATGATTAAAATAATGTTGTGGGTAACGAAGTCATTTGAACCCGTATTAAATTGATTAAAAAGTTTTATATTTACGATATGCAATAAAATTTGGCGAAAATAATTTTGAATAATTGTATAGCTACCTTGTGTAGAAAATTTTAATCGTTTTTTTCGTATTTGTAATTATAGGTTAATCAGAATTCTTTAAAAGATAATATGTATAGACAGTGATAAGTTATAACATAAGATACAAATACTTAATTAATCTGGATAATTATAGTGGAGACATAATAAATTAAATTATTATTTATTAATTTTTTCACAACGTTACATTTATTTTTAGAGCATTTAATTTGAATTCTATGTCAAACATTTAGCTCCGAAAATAAGATTTGGCTTCGCTTTCCGATACAAAGTCATTATCTATCAAATATTATATTCTAAAATATTTACCTTTATTCTGCTCTGCTTGAATTATAGTGTCAAATTAACTAACAATTTACAATCACACATCGAGTTGAAGTAGTTTAAAACATCGCATTGAAAATACAAGTCTGTCTTTTTCCGCGTATACAAACAACCGCGCGCGACCTGTCATTCAACAAGACTGAAACTTGATGCAAAATTACAAGATAAACGTTCAAATAGATAGGCGTACAAACCAATGAACGAATAAATAATGGCACACATAGGTTTCACTACTACTTGTTTTATAATTAAAACATACAAATGAAAATAAATAACATTATTGACTCACGTCTCTAATGGGGTCATTTTTAGTAGCTATCGAGTTAAATAATGTATTTGATTGAATTGTTATTCATATTTACCTACTTAATTAATCATATTTGTTTGCAGATATGGATAATAATTATTAACATAATTATTTAGATAGTGAAATGGCATGGCTTTTATATAGGTATGTATTGTTTATCAAAATAAAGATGATATAGAATTATGATAAAGAATGGAATTCTGCAAGAAGTTTGATTTTGATATTTTTAAATTAATTATAATTATTATTATATATAACGTCCCTACTTGCCATTTTCTGACAAACCTAAATTAAAATAAGGTATTTAAATATTTTAATGAAAGGTTCGTAATACATATTGAGTATAAAATAAGTACTGGGTTGTACAACAGTATAACATTTCCTAAGACTGATAAAAGGATTCAGCTTCCATTGTTTTGCAAAACACGGCATAAGGTCAAAGGGTGTTATGATAATAACGATAATTTTATCTTTTATTTTGACAAAATGTCAAGGGCTTTTGCTTACATAAAAGGAAAAATCCACACGATTGCTGTGTGTATTACATTTACACATTATGATGTGCGTATAATTCGACAGTAATGGCGTTGAGTTAAAGTAAATTACACAGAGTTTGAAAATTAATAAGACACATATATTAATCAATATGCAGTATTTTCAACGGATAGCCAAACCAAGAATTTCGGAAAATTCCTCAGATATCAGGAATGACCGCGTTTCCAACTGATATATTTTCTAATATATTCAGCAAAACGGTAAGCTATCAACTATTAACAAACCATCCTTTCGATTTCTCTTTACCGTGCAATAGGACATGTCTGTGGTGGTTGTATATGTATAATTGTGGTTAATAATTGAACTTTACTTTTTAAAATTGGTTACCACAGAGCAAATAATCCTATCAGTATTTTATAAATATATGGAAATTTTTAAATAACGAAATAAAAATTCGTGATGTTATATTGTTTATAATAAACAAGTGTTTTTTAAAATAAGAAAGTCTGCGTCCCAAATATAAAAAGGTTCGTAGGTATATAACCTAAACTTAACTTTTATCGGACACATTCTTTTGCTTATCACAACTGTCGCGCCTCCAGAGCACAGAGCAAGGTTTATCGATTCATCTATTTATCTTGACGTGACCGATTTGTACTTGGTTGCCATATCTTCAACATCAGTTTTCAATATACCAAGTAACTTTTTATGATTGATACATAGGCGTTTGATTGTAATCTCATCTCATGGTAAGAGTAGGTGCGATAGACTATGCGGATAGACTAAATGTATTACAGATGCTAATTCACACTAACATCGAATACGTCCAAAATTTGTGCAACTGGTTGGAATAACCAAAATAAAGTGAGTGAATTAATTCTAAATGCTGTTGTCTCTTGAAGTTTTAAAAAATGTATAATTTGTCAAATAATTAATTATAGAGCATTAAAAAATTTAAATGACAAAACGTCAAAAAAGAAATTGTTTGAATTGGTTTCTTTTAAAAAATATTATTACATAATAAGTTAACTGAAACGAACGCGAACAACTAGTAATAACATTTTTTGGATATAGGACTATGCTCAGAACAGTGTAATGTTTGTTAATGTTGTTAATAAATAATAATTGATAACTAAACAAATTTAAAATGCGCACATTTTGTAGACTAAACGCGATGTTCTAATTATTTAAATTTTTGTTGTGGTACGATATTTATAACTTTGTTGTTGTATTTATTTAAGAAGGAATAAAAGAACTCTTGAGGTATTTCAACTTTGGTATATGTTGAATTATACAATACATTTGATGTTGTAAATAGGTCCTTTATTAAAAAGTGTATCCTGTTTATTGTATTACTAAGTGTAATGGAAAAGCTTTATTTAAAGGTAATAAAATCTTAATTACAAAAATCAATTAATCCGCTGCAATGGAAATTTTAATTACATATTGAAATAAGTACATCTAGCTGTGAATATATATACTTAGAATACCAGGGAATTAGATAAGCTATCTTTTTAAATACTCAAACTATTTAATTGCGTAAATAGTTCTAATTAGCGTCAACCAAATTTTGTTCGGAAATTGCTTTTGGAATAATTACTTGCTTAAGCGTATTTTTAAAAATGAGACCTGTAAAAGAGATTAGAATATAAGACACGCTGCTTTACTTGAAATAAGTCAATGCGTTAAAAGTCCAATCGTTTGACGTTCCAGTTAAGTGGTTATTAAAACATAAGTTTAAACTAGTGTCGTAAGCGGTACTAAAAAGTAGATATGACTAGTATTTTAAATTTGATTCCTTACCCTTGAATACGAGTACTCTTGCGAATTGAAGGTGTTGGCCTCCATTTCTGTACATAGTAGGTAGTAAATATTATTTTAACGTGAGGAAAATTCCATGAAAGGAAAATCACAGTAGAGTGTTAAAACTAAATTGTATAAATGAATGTGAACTATTTTATTATTCTGAATAATTTCTACATTTTATTTATTTTAATGCATTTGCACTAGGTACGTAAGTTTAATGCAGTCCTTATATGTATATCATTACTCAAGAATTATATAACAAACTAAGCGTGTCATAAAGGGTTTAATTGTATTTAAAGTTCCAATATCAATTTTTTACAATGAGATATATTATGTTTCTTGGCCGAGCTAGCCGTAAGAAGTCTATACCGCAATATGTATTAAAAAAACTTATTCAGAAACAAGTCAGGGTTAGACGGGTGCAGTTCGCGCGTAATTTAACGACAGATTAAGCGTATAAAACAACTCCATTTTTTATAGGGTTGCCTATAATTTAGCTTGGCAATTTCTACTACTAACACATTTGATATTATTGAAATATTTTAATTGTTTGTCATAAGTAATATTCGTCGATACTAATCTCAACAAATCCGTGACATATAAACAAATATTATTCCATCAAGAAAGGTTGATAAACTAATACCTTACTATTTCTCAACTAAAATTGTTATATAGTAAATAAAAAGTATGTTTTAAAAAAATATATTTTATCGATAATATTTAAAACACCTAGTTGGTATTTTAAAATCTAAAGAAGTAATAGCTAAAAGGAAATTAAAATGCATAAATATATACTGATACAAATAATTTGAGTTCTACAACCCTTAACAGTAACTGGATTATAAGCGAATGATTGGGCCCATGTTCGCTACGTTACCTAGCTTGCTCTAGCAATTTACAAGCTTTAGCTACAACGAATAAGTAATAATAGACGAAGTTTATTTACAATAAACCTCTAACTTATAAAATAAATAAAATGGAACACTTAATTCTTAATTTATTCACTTTATTGCATTTAATTTAAAAAAAAAATATGTAAATTATTTATTAGCAGAGGGTATATGTGCAAGTAGTGTTGTACGCAAAATACGACATTACTAAGACGCAATTTAATAAAAATAGTATATAACATTATATATGTAGTCTATTACTGGGTATAAAGTATATTGCGGTCTACAATTTCGTATTATCAATGTCTTCACAATACATAAGAATGAAAATCTACACTCATTTTCTTAAGAAAGTTGATAATAAAAATTCATAGCTTTATGGGTATGATTATCCTATAACGACCCATCGTAAACATGACGACTCTAACAGGTGTTCCTACAATCAAATTGTAATGATTAAATGTCACTGTATTCGCAGTTACACTTACCATACAATTGCTGTACGCATATTATTTACATAAATTTAAAATGTTCTGTTTATTTTTGGGACCACAGATCGATACTTTTGTTGTTGTAGCGTTTGATAAAAATAACTAAGCATAAACCAAACCAATACGGTATTACGCCATATTTAATTTATAATACAAGAAATTATTAAAGGCGCTTAAAACTTTGTAATACTGTATTTTAACACAATTATTTATTTATAACCAGACCTGTAACCCAGATAATGAGGTTATGTGGAGTACAGGGCAGGTTCGCGCGCGGCGTTGCCGGCGACCATCGATGGGCGACTAAGTGAGCGCTGACTACGCTAGGCGGGCGGGCTTAGTTTTACAAATTCACTTGTGCAGAACGGTTTCTCCCATTTCACCTCAAGAATGCTATCGCGATCTCTTTATTGAGGATCCTTAATGCATGAGCAAGACAAAATATATGGTTAATGAATTCTGATTTCTGTGCGCTAATGCATACATCAAATTAGTATATTTTTGTAAAACATGCCCGGAATTATCATATGAAAGAATTTGTTATTATTTTATGTTTTTAAAATAGCTATGATTAATTCTTAGGATTAGATTGTTTTTTATATAATGTCATTATTTTATTTTATTATAATATCAACATATAATTAACGTACGTCACTTATTGGTTTCGTAATATATACGAGTTTAAATAAGATTGGTGTTAATGTAAATTTACCACTTCTGGACTTGTTGTAAACATGATATTTTCAAGGATATTTTTTTTCCACAAAATCAATCAAAGTGATTTAATCGAAATGATAAGTACTCATAAAATCTTTAAACGCGTTACCCAGCAATAAAATATGATTGCTACAGGAAACTGATTGTACATTTTATATTTTATCAAGACATGATTGGCGTATTTATTTTATCTAATTATGTTATACTTTTTATTATTTTTATTGGGATATGCATGGGCAGGACATAATGTATTAGATATTTTGGAAGGCAAGATTGTTGGTGGGAGACCGGTGAAAATGGAAAGCTTTCCTTTCACAGTGAAATTTTTTAATAATGGAGCTTTATGTTCTGGTACGATATTAAATAGTTGGAGTATCCTCACAGCTGCCCATTGTTTTGACCATAGCCAAGATACGGCTGACATGCTAATTGTAGTTGGTAAGGCTATAATCATATATAATCATATTTAGTAAAAATAATAGATATACCATTTTTCATAATAACCTATGTTTATAAACTTAAATGCTACTTTTTACATATGTTTTCTTCAAAAACTTATTCTCATTATATAGGTTCAAGGTATGCGTACGACCACGACGCTGCTACATACTATGTTTCTTACTTCCTTGTTCACGAAGATTACTACAAAGTCATGCCATTCGCTTGCGACATCGCTCTTATATTTGTAACACGCCCAATTAAGTTCGGTAAGAGATCTGAGAAAGCGATATTAGTCGACTCAAATAATTGGATGAACGCTAATGAGACACATTTTGTTGCAACTGGGTGGGGCATGACAAAGGTACGTTAACGTTAGTAAATAAATCGTAATAAAAGGTTCCTCGAAGGCCTTGTGAGCCAGATTTGGCAAACATTTTGTACGTCTAATATAATTGGTTCCCCTTTTGCTGATAAGAAAATTAGGCTGCTATTTGATAATATATACCTGTATATCGTATTCAAGGTTTTCGTCAGATTACAATAAAAATTTTATAGTTTTCACTGCAGGTAGATAAGTTCTCAAGTTTAAAAATTCAATCATCTAGTGATACATATTTTCCATGCAAATAAACAATAATATAATTTACTTTATGTATTCGTTTAGTATGACGGCCCCATATCTGAGCTAGGGTTGATGCAGACAGAGCTACGATACGTGTCTAAGACGGATTGTGAAAAAATGCATAAAATGAAGTTCACGGCTGACATGTTTTGTTTGTACGGTGAAGGGGAACGAGATACTTGTAAGGGAGATTCTGGAGGCGGCGTGCTTTGGAATAGGTAAGCTGAGCTCTCTCTCATTTGTTTTAAAAGTCATCGATAACCAATTGTTTTTTGTTTCAGTTAGACATGCAACTATTTGGTGTGTAAAAGTATGAAATGTTTTTTAATGAATTTTCAATACACGCATAATTTTAGGAAATGAATTTAAAATTGTTTCATAAATTATACATTTCCTATTTTTAAATGTTTATACAACTTAAGCGATTTTATAACAGTGTCCTGACGACATAAAGAAATTACCGAAAGATCAGATAAGAAAATAAGTAGAAGATATTTTTCGTTTCCTTTGATAAGTGTTGCTTTGGACACTCAATAAATTACGTGTTACTATCTAATATTCTGTCAGATTATTGCTATCTAGAGATATTCAGCACATCTTTGATTGATGTTCGGTAGCTGGCTCTCACATACCACGAAGTGAACTTCACGCGTTTACGTTCTATTTAAATATCTGAAGATATAATTTAAATTTAAAGTATCTTCGTAAATATAATCCGTTACGAAATGCACTAATCACCTCCATTAATATTTAGGCCTCGGCTATTAATTTAATCTAAATAAAGAACTATCAAAGTATTTTCCTGGTGGTGATATATTAAAATAATTTTACTTGCAATATATTTCAGGATGGTCATAGGTATAGTTTCACATGGAGATGGCTGCGCAAAGAAAAATAAACCTAGTCTATATGCGAACGTGTGGTATTTTCGGAAATGGATACAACAGAATGTAGAAAAGTTTATAATCGATTATTGTTATAACAAACGCATAAATTAAATGGATTTTTTTATGTAATAAAAATCATACAAATATTTCATGAATATTACACACCCACTGCCGTGATCTCTTTTTCATACTACATATATGTACTTTTATTAAAACATCAACATAAAGAGCATACATTTCTCTTTCGAACGAGTGATCCAGTATCAATAACTACGATCGCAATATTTATTTAGGATCAAGTCATGTTGATAAGAGGACGCTATTATTTAGCCTTTTTCCATATTGATATCAGTACACATAGAGTTATCAACCTCTCGTAACATCGCTTTATTGATTTAATATGACGTCATATCGTATTTAACTTAATATGAAAAAAAATAATATTGATTAGATCATTATCTTCATATCTATGCAAATAAATTCAAGTGTCTGTTTGTAATATCTAAATGACAGGTTCTTTTTCTAAATGCATTATAATATTAGATGGCAATTATAATAGTAATACAGTTTTTAATAAGTTTGTGTTATTTCGCCTTATTTCCGACATTAAAGGACTATTTTTAATAAAATATGCGTGGCATATCTAATGTTATGGAGAGTAAGTTAGGCTTTTATTTACTATAATATTCTACTACTGCTCGCACTACGAGTATACTACTAGTACTTAATAAAACTGAAGTTAAGAATTCCACGCAAATTTATTTTCTTAAAAATTACTGGTTACACAGATCACACGGAGAGCGTCGAATTTAATTATTATCCTTATGACAATAAGTATCTGTTGTAGTCATTTAATTGTTGATTAGGTAAATTAAATAAATAATATCCTTTTTACAAAGCTTCTGGGAATTCCATAGATGATATTTCATAATAATTATTGGACTCTCGAAAGGAACAATACTTTTTTAAGTACCTCTCTGTATTAAGCTTTATCCATCTGTAAAAAATAATGAACTTCCTTTGTTACAATAAATTTTAATCATTTTTTTCCTAATTTAAAATATTTTTTTCTGTTATGTCAAGTAGATAATTAATATGCCAATGTTGATATATATTATATCGATATGAGTTTAGTGTTAAAATAGAATATTTAAATATCGATACTTGGCCCTCAACGCGTAAGTCGCAATGCGCCAAATACCCACTAAATAATATATTGTACTTATCTAATAATCTTTATACTCAGGATATTTAATAATACTTTGCATAAGTATTTTCGAAATAAAATGTTTAAATTAAATTGATGCAACATACTTATTAAAATATGAAACATTTGTAAGTACAGCAAAGTTTGGTTCCACATTAGTGTTGCCTCCAGCGGACAAAATCCCTACTAATGTTCTGTTGTATACTGCACTTCCACCATTATCGCTTAGTTTTTTATGCTATTTGGGGAAAGGTAAATTGAAATTTAAAACCAACTATGTTAACTTATGACACGTGAATGATTGTCCGTAAGAAACTCCAGTGTTTAGAAGAGTTTGTAACATACACAGATAAAAGACACAAGAGATAAGAGAAACATAATAAGAGACGTTAAGAATCGTACCAAGCTTTAGAGACAAAGAATAATTCGTTTAAACCTTTTAAATTACTGGCAACAACTATTAAGTTATTAAAATACTAGTAACAAAAAGGACTCTATCACGATTATATTAAAAACTATATATAAAATGTCATTTGTTCGGATTCAATTGGGTTGTTTATATTCAATATTGCATTTAATTTAGTGATTAATAAACAAAATGATCTTTTACGTAACATGTCACCTAGTTTTCAGCATAGACACGGGCGACCTTCTAAAGTGCCAAACGTTGTTTTGCTAATGTCAATTGTTAGTATAATAATTAACTCGATTCAGTCCGATTAAAATTTATTTGAGTGTATTGCAACGTATGATAGTCGCGTAAATTTAAATCAATATTTTAAATTTTATGAAAAATGTTTAAAGCTTAATTTTGTGTTTTGTACCTAAACATAGAGTAGACATGCTATTTGTGCTCTATACCATAAGTTTTAATAATTTGATTGAATAAATATAACCAGTAACGCGAAATGCTGATACTTTAATACAAATTTATGTTATATTTAATTCTGCATCTAATATCAATGTGCTATTTTATCAAAACTGATCTTATCTTCACTTGCTCACTAGAAAGGCTTTAAATGGAAAATAAATCTTACTTAATACTTATTTGTTACAGAGATATACAATGGTACATGGAAAATGATTGTCGTGCACTTGAGATAGCAGAGATACGAATTCTGTGGTTAAAATATTAGAAGATACATTTAAAAAAAATGTTTAGATCGTTCTAAATTACTATCGCTTCTGAAATATTACTTTGTTTTCTAAAATATAACACAAGGTGATATAGGTATCATTGGAAATGAACTCCACATTAATAACAGAATGCTTCGCTGTCAATGAAAATATATTAATTCTTTCCATAATTACAACTAACATAACAAGATTTTTCTGATTTTCTAAGTTACAACAAGTATGTGATGTCACAGTTTGTACTCTCGAATACTTACAGTGTTAAATCTTACACAAAAATTTGAAGATGTAATCAACTTTCCATAATGGGTGATGCATTGCCTTCGCTCCATAATCAGCATTTCTGAACACAACGGCATATTTTGGTATTTTACCGCCTTTTCCTAGAAAAAAGTTTTTAAGTCTAATGTTACTGATAAATAGCGATATAAAGGATTAGCTTACTGTGTACTTCCCATATTAGTCAAAGTTGTTTCAGGTGTAGCTAGTTATTGGTAAATTATTTTCAGCGCCATCTAGCAGGCACCTTTTATAACTTTAGAGACTCACCCCAAAAGCTTGATACACGTCAAACTTTCGGTGTGCGGCAGTTAAACTCATGACGGAATAAACGTTGTAATCTAAAATATAAAATAATGAAATATGGCGCTAGATGACAGTAGTATAAATTTGCATTAAATGGTTCATTAATTAATAAATTGCTTTGTTCATTCGCGAAATTTACTATAGCAAATTTATAAGCAATTGCGTTATAATTGTTATCAGAAATTTGCATTAGGTATTGAAGAAGAGAATTAGAATTTGACGATCCATTTGTAGTTTGTTAGGACTACAATATTTGAGTGTCAATTGTAACATACGGCACCACCCCAGCCGAAGACCTGTAGTGCAGTGTTAACGTGGAGGGCAATATCAGGTTCTAGTAGAACGATCTTCTCAACTCCACCTTCATCAAAATCAACATTATTCTGAAATACAAGAATAAAGAAACTATATGTATTGCATTTTACCTATAAGGTACAAATGTTTGAATGAACACAAAGCATATGTAATTTACTTTTAGAAGTTTTACTGTAAGTATTTTTCATGTACCTTAAGAACCATTATTGCAATATCGTTATCAATTCGATGTCGATGTTTATAATACTCGTGCATTTTAAATTCTTTGACTGAAATAACTTGCCTATAAGCAGTGTTTAAAATTAATTTAAAATATATGTTTCACTATTAACGACGTAGAGTAAATCATAAAAATAATTAATTACGAAGATTATATTTAAATATTCATTTTTAGATTATAAGCATACCCATTCGCTGTCATTGATTCAGCGCCAATTTTCACAGCAATTGCTTCACCTTTATAGTTGTTGAAACAACTGGCTGCTGTGACCACAATCCTGCTGCCCGTCAGACTTCCAGAACAATACCACGTGCCATAAACTATTAACACGTGATGCGGTATTTCACTTATATTGGCTAGCAAGTCACGCTCCAACGTGGAGTAGGAATATGGAATATGCCTCGTGTCTGGCAAGTAGCGATACGGCGACGCCTGACGTATTATGAATAAGAAATACACTATCCTGTAAGTAAGCTTGGATGAAATTGAAAATTTCGCAGAAGTTTTCTTAACTCAGACTTTAATATTGACTAAACGTATTAACGATATATTGTTTTATATATTTTATAAATGTTACCTATGTTGACAAAGAGGCATTGCCATTACGTATTCCTATGTATTGCCATTTAGAACCTTCTAAAATTAATAGTGTATTTTTAACCAGAACGATGCAACATGTCTCTGAAGAGAATATAACTCGAGTCTGTGAAAGGAAGGACATTTGAAAATAAATACAATATATTATCTAAATTAAGCTGTAATTCTTCTCTCCGTGGAACATATATCTTAAATCTGTTAGGAGTTTTTGTTCGTGATGTAATAGACTAGGTTCAGATAGGCTTTCTTTTCACTTGGAAGCGCAACTAATCTAATATACGTTTTATATAATATCTGTGTAGACTCTGCCAGGTATAGGCTATTATATACAATGAATGAACACAATCGCTACACAAATTGGATTATTTTACTCTAGAGACATTTCCATTGATGGCTTACATTGTTGTGACGGGAATAACAATCTAAATGTTGATTGTTTTATATAAATTGATATAATATAATAGAATAAATAGTTACTAATATGGGTTTCAGTAAGTTGAGTTTCTGATTCGTAAATTTTTATGCTGCCTTACAATGAAATAATAAGCAAACAGTGTTCGTTTTAATTGATATAAAACTTACGAAACTGTTACGTTTAAGGCCAATAACTAAACAAGCACTTTGCTTTAAAAAACCGTAAGTCTGAAACTCATGCCGGAAAGCGACGGCAAAACAATATTTAATTACTGCTTATAATATATATAAACGTGTGCATTTTCAGGCAACAAATTTATTATATTATGTACGGTGTTCCGAACAAACATTGATTTATAACAGGTGCGTTTAAATTTATTTTTATATAACTTTATATTTAAATTTTAAAATAAAGCATTTAGGAATGCCGTTTTTACTTACAAAATATCTTGTTTTAAAGTATGTATTTTAATGATAGTATTTCCATTTCATCTCTCTCATTTAATATCGAATATTTTCAAGAGTCGCTTGTTAGCGACAGCGGCTTCTCGAGAATCATACGTATAAGTATTATACAAACGATAAACACAACTCGATAAAATTCTCAATCATACTTCGTAGGCTATATGACTGATACGAAGTTATTACGCATCGTAAAATATTTACTGGTTTTCATTTTTCTGTTGAATATTTAGAATTTTATTTATATTAATATGAAGTTTTACAGTTAAGACACTATTAGAAATTTCATTTTATATTTATATATAATACTTCACATTAAAAAGTAATATACGTCTTTCTATATAGAAATAAGTAGAAACAGTAGATTTTATTTCATTACCTAGATTCATTATTGTTCTAATAGAAACCATGGAGTTTCCATTTCGAGCTTTTAACAAGACGGAGAAAATCAAGCTTGAGTAAGGAAAATGCGGTTATTTTTAATATTTTACATTGTAGATCGTTTTTTTAGGAAATCACCTCCCTTTTTGCTTAAAAACTATAAGGAATACTGCATACCACGGATATTGATGTGAAACACTTTTTTATTTAATTATTGGTGAAAATTGATTTATTAGGTCAATTTTTTGCGTGATGCAGGCCAGAATTATTGATAAAAACTATCAGGAACTCTAGACTCATGCGTCCAGATCTGCACTTTGTTTTTGATCTGCTACAAGTTGCTCTAATAATTTCACGGACACGTTGTGAGTCTCGTGCATCAAACTATGTACATCTTTGTTTTTGATATTCTCGTCACGTACAGGGTTGAATTCTGATGTATGGATTTAATTTACCATTATATATTTTCGTTTTGAAAAGTATAAGCAACACTCTGGACGATTCATCTTGTAAGTCTTATTTAGAAATGACAAATCTGAGTTTCATCTTTTGGTAACAAGTAAACTCTTAATAACATGCATGTCGTGAGAATGATGTATTGAGATATCATTTTAATTATTACTAATTTCAGTGAGTTGTTAAACAAATTTCGATACTTGAGATGTATTTTTAACTACCATTAATATAAATATCTTATGCTCCTCTGATGCTTATATTTTTGGAGCTAGGTAGGCTTTTCTTAACGAGAAATCAATACATTACGTCGACCTCTACCTGGTTATGTGGGACTCGCTCTTCCATGGTTTCTCTGTTGACGATCCACATAGGTTCTCAGAGTACTAGATGGGAATACCCATTAAAACCTAACCGGTTATCCGATATATCCATCGAATGCAGGGCCATAGGATCGTTGTTGCGAAACTACCATGGCTGCAGAGGTGAGCAATGTTACAATAGTAATAACGGCTTCTAACTTAATTTTATGGGGTCTATAAGTATACCAATATATAATTTGAACAAAGTTTGAGACAATCTTGTTAATATAACAATTCATGATACGATGACAATCAACATAACAATTGGAAGTTGAGCTACCGTCATCATAATAATTGACCCCAGTATAATAACACTTTCAGTGTCATCAATTGTTTTATAATGTTATTCGGGGCCTAAAAAACGAGTTAGGATTAATTAAAAAAGTTTCGCACAAGGGATCCCGAATATCTGATTATGTTAGAACTGTAACAATTTCATTTTGCATGAAACCCTCTCAGGTCTATATAAAATCACATTCCATAAAGATTGATTAATAAATTGTAGCGCATTAATTATGTATGATTTTTCTTTTCCAAATTGAAACGAATAAATTTGTATAGAAATATATCTATTATACTATTATACATCTTCTAAATAGTAAGACATCACACTGAATACATGAATTATTTTATCATAAATTCATGAGTGACAATATCTTTAATTTTACCTCAAAAATTATAGAAAACAACAATGTCTGAACTAAAGATAAATAACTTTGATAGTTTAATTAATTAAAACAATCTCACCGCCCCTTTAATACAGTGCATCTATGCACTTTCAAAAGGTTTGCAAGTTTTTCTCCGCAGGATCATTACTCCTCTGCTCTGCAGCGTACTCCGGCTTTAATTTGGTTCACCGTATCTCAAGTGTTTGAAACAAAAGTTTTTAAACAAAAGCCACTGAAGTTTTTGCAGTAATATGGAATGAATACGGGCTTTTGGTTCGCTCAGGATTTTTTGTGTACCCTTAAAGTTATATTTTTAAATCCCGCCATGTTTGCGGTGGTGTAATATAAGAAAGATAGAATTTTTAATACCGAAATGTAGAGATTTTACATATTTTTAGATATAATTGTGGTCTTAGTTATTAAAAATTTAAAGTTTTATATACAACAAATATATATTAAATGTAACTGAACACAACAAACATGTATTTTTATTTTATGTGAACATAATATTCTCATAGCGATATATGAACCATGTTTAGTTTTATTAGACTTTTCACTTATTGAATATTCGTCTTGACACAAATTGAAAACATACAAAAGCAAAGAATAGCTCTTCACAAGGTGAATAGCTATTCTTTGAAGCCGTTTTAAGTAGCCCATCCTTTGGTGTTGTCAAAATATATTTTGTTTACATAATGTGGGCGAGCTACGACGCGAACACAGTATGCAAGTCTCGTAGCTCACGGCAGTCACGCTAAGGCATCTGAGCGTTACGGTGCTACGTCAGTTCGCTACGAGCAACATTCGAGCGGCCACGCGATGTGGACTTCGTGGCTTTTTTTGGCACTGTTCGTAACGGTCCAAGGACGAGCGGTGAGCATGATTTTACTATTTAAACATTTTCTTTAATACTTTGTTAACAATTTTCCTTTGTTTTTAAGAATTTAAGATAATTTATGTATACTTTGGTAATGATTTGATAACGAATTTTAAGAAGTAAGATTTTATATAAATGATTATTTTATTATTTTTATATTATTTGGGATATTTATTTTATTTAAGTGTAATTTTATTATTATTAATGTTCTTAAAATGTCTGCTAGTTACATTTATGTTATATATTTCAGTAAGGTTATATTGTAACATAGGTATATGAATATAATTAAATCTTCATATGTACAAAATACCTTAAAGGGCTTATAATACCCTTGTCTTCATAGAACAAGGTCAAAGGGTCTTGAGCCAATGAATTTGTGGCAATATAATTTCTATATTGAATTTGAATGTTTATTCTGGGTTATTCAAATTTAGACGTTCTATTAAAAGGTAGTCATTACAAACGTATTGACGTATTCTTTCAAAAAAGATGTATTAATCATAGAATTTTTTAAATAATGTTATATCTAGAATTCAAAAATACTCTGGAAATATCTAAACCTTTGCAATATAAGCTGCTAATATCTTGTAAGGATTTTGTTGATTGTAAAGACATTGCTTAATGCCTGCCTAGATACTAGCAAGAGCTTTCTTTAGTTAATAAAACATAATTGTTTTAAGTAATTATAGAATAGAAAATAGAGAAAACGAAATAAAAGATAATATACGAGCAATTTCGTTGGAAACTGATTTAATAACGAATTTTCAAGCATTGTAGGAAGTATCTTGAAATTTCATTGCCTTAGAATCTATTACTGGAGTTTGCTTTATGTGATACTGGGAAATTGAAGTACAAACAGCGTCTCTCGCTCCCGATACCGTCTTTTAAACGGAAATCCTGTTTTATAGCGGACTGAGATGAAATCATAAAACAAAGTGATGAAATAACATTGTTTCGTTTTCTCTCGTTCCACTAAATTGATGTTCGTTCAATTATGATTTCATAACAAATCAATTTGAAATAGCCATACTTCCATATACTTATATCATGAGCATCAGCCTCATTATAACAGTACATTGCAATTTAATATTTTATATTAAAACATAATTATTATAGTTAAATACAAATCTCCGCAAAGTTATTTAAATTCCGGTCTCGTATAAGATACTAGCTTGTTAAATTTCAGCATCAGACGTTCACTTCGCTTTAGACAGTTTATATATATAACGCTTTGAATGATAATGGCTTCTAAAATTACAATCACATCAATTATACAATGTCGCTACCTAAATGACGTGGTACTTACGAGAATAATTAAAGTTATGTTAATTTAAATTTGCAAACAAAGTATCCTTAAATAAGATTAAATTTTTTATATGAATCTTCACCGCAATGTTATGTTTATTTGCATAATTTATTTATGTACCTTTTTGTGTAAAAATCGAATTACAAACTTGATTATTTTCCATGGATAACGCATAGAAACTTTAAAGAATTGAATATTGAATACTAAATTAGATTTCAACTTGTATTAAACACTCGAATAATGTAGCGAAGTCACAAGTAAAATAATTTAAAGTACTTATAGTTGAGATAATAATTGGATTAGCATATCAAAGCTATCGAGTTAGGTTCAATGGATTTAATCAAACTGAATTGAATTATTGTTGATCCATTAATTGACTATCAAACTATTAAATTAACCTTATTATTCAAATAAACTTGTGTATTTTGGTGCGTGGTTTTGTATTCTTAGTTTTATAAGTATTCAAAAGCAAAGCGCATAATACATAATACATTTTCTCAACGAAATAATATATATATATATTAATGTATGACGGAAAGAAGTAACTAAATATTTATAGAAAAGTTATTTAAATTTCAAACGCATAACTCGTAACAACAGGGCAAATTAATCAATAAGCAGTCAACTAACGAAGCTTTAGACACAATTTCAACACAACAAAACTTATGTCCATTATAGTTTCGAGACAGCTTGCTCTCCAGTTGTATGATTATAATGTGAATACTTGAAACTACACGAACCGATTTGTAGAACAATTTCAACTTTTATTAAACTTTGTGCATTTAGAACTAGTTCATTAGCCCCGGCGCTGGCGCATTCCGCTTCTAATTTTCCTACCCTTTGTACAAAACTTGGCGAAGTCGGAGCAAATGTAACTATGTATAAATTTGATCGGACCTCAGCAGAAGTTTTGTACAATTGCAATGTTTCTATAAATATACAAACGGAAAGCATTTTTGAGAAAGTTGACAGCAGATATACGTTCTTTATTTAAAATAAGAAGCACCAAAATATATAACGTAGCACTTTATTTAGTATCTTTAAAGGGTACAGACATAATATAATGATATAAATTTAAAATTATATTCTGCTTCTTTTTTAATCATAGGTAAACATTAGCAATACATGGGTATTACCAGAAGAGGGGTTCCCTGTATTTTACCGCTACTTCAGGGACCGCATTTCGTGGTACGAGGCTGACGCAGTATGCCAGTTTCACCATGCTAATCTTGTTACTGGTAAGTCATGATGACAAGTTAAACCGATCACAATATTTTGATTTCCAAATATTGAACATTTTGGCAAGCAACACTGCTATAAAAACGCAATTTAAAAGTGACTATAATATAGTAAAGAACTAGACAGTTTACTTAAAGTACTTACTAAAGATATTTTAGAAAATATATTAAAAAATATGATGTAAGTTCTAAGCTTAAGAAAATTAGAAAAACATTGATTCTTGTAGTAATGCATGGCAGTGAATACCTGAGTTACTTAAGGTTATAAAATGTAATATTAATTTAGGCGAAAATAATTAAAAAAATGAGAAATGACACAAAACCTCTCCGTTTGAGTATTAAAACTGTTGTTTTTTGTAAACTTCTTTATCTAACACAAAATACTATTAAAAATTAGAGAGATGTTACGATACCGCTAATCCCTAAATATAAATTTAAAATAATCAGGTTTTTTTGCCTTTAATATTTGAGAGCAAACAATGAAAATAGCAACAATGGAAAAAGCATCGACGAAAATCATATTGATTATAAAATGCAACGAGAAAACACAATTGTTCGGTGTACGTAATGAGCACTTAAAAGCAATACGGACTATTGTTTCAGAAAAAATGGGTCAGAGTTTGTGAAAAGACTTTCATTCCACTGTGTGGCTTAGAATTTAATTGGATAGATACTTATAGTAATTTGTGGGGAAAAGCACGATGCAGCCAAGTTGCTTGACAATGCAATTGTACAATACACATTGATAGTCTCTAATTACTTGATTTTAATTTGTTTATGAATATTTGGAAGTTGGAAAGTTTGTAAATATTGAACAGAAAACTCTTGATGTTTTAAAAGGTAAATAATGTCTTTTTGCAGAAGAGATAAGTCTAAATTTCACAAGTTTCTAAAAAATGTTACTGATAGAAAAATCAGTTCTAAATATCGTTGGAAGAATTTATTTTATATTTATGATGGGTATATTTCAACTTTCTGAGCAGTCGTTAAATATAATGAGAGCAAGGCAGACCTCCATTAAGTTGATGTCACCTAGTTTTCTCTGAGATAGCGAATCGTCAGAAACACATCTACAGCAATTGTCATCATAATTAATAGGGTATCTTAAACGTTGGTAGTAATTAAGAGAGAAGTAACTAAAAGTCTAAAGTCTAATAAAAACACAAATGTAGAAAGTTTTAGATGAATTTTACTTAGAAAAAATTGCTACAGAAGTAGCATAAGACATCAATGTCGTATGTATGTAAAAATAATTTATATTTAATAGTACATTGAATGTAAATGTTGATGTAGAAACACATTGACATGAGTTTAAAAACATGTGTTATAAGCCTCTAATTAGTCAGGTGTTTCTTTTAATCTTCAGACCTAACGTAATACATTTTCTAAATCCAACACACATGCATATTCCATACGTGGCATTCATTACACGTTATTTATAACTTCACATGAAATATGATATTCCACAAATCATAGTCGGATACCAAATCTTCTTTATTTTTGTTACTTTGAAACCCATCTAAATTGCACATGTAGTGCAAACATTGCAGTAAATAGTTATTTTTAGAATTAATAAAACTGCAATCATATTGATTTGAAAACAATCCAAATTAAATTTAATACATGCGATATAGTGCAAATATATGTCAAAAAACATTACATTAATATTAATCAATTTAATAAATTAATTCACTATAAACAAATTCATAAATCTGACCAAACATTTTCTATTGTTGTAGTGCACTGTATACTTTGCTTTAGTTAAATATTGTATAGAACGGAAAATTCACTATAAATTACTAAATTTTCAACATGACTGAATTTAATGTTAAAACTGTTAATTGTTAAACATGTCGATATAGTAAGTATTAATAAATTTATATTTGTGAACCACAAATTGGTAAGCAACGAATTTTATATGATCTAGAAATAAACTAACAACAAAGCAATCATGGTAAAAAAATAGAATAACATAAACTTATTCATTTCTACCTATTTCAATGACATATATTTGAGAATTATCTATCTAACTTATTATCTAACTTATTTCTATCTATACTTCCTAAGACAAACTTTGGTTCGTTAATTATTTGTCAGAGACAAAACAGCATTGTTCTCACGGTGTCTGTGTTCAATTTATGCTAGAATGTTACCTATACCAAAATAATACTAATTGAACTTAAAAGATGAGTAAAATTAAGTTAGCCGTGGTATTGTCTTTAGCCTTTAAAATATTCAAATGTAAAATTAAATATTACTTTTAATATAATATACCTGTAAAAATTCAATTATATCAGATAGTCGGATAGGTTTATGACTAATATCTACGCGGAGTATTAAAAACTAAATTATAATATAATGTTATAATTTGTATCTAAGACCATATAGTGGCTGGATGGCTCAAAGAATATTACCAAGTTGTTATGAATGAGACTAATAATTATTCTAAAAATGTAGGTATATAATATGTAGAGAGAACAAGTGCCGTTGAAGAAACAAACCATTAGCTTAACCGAAACGAGTCAGTTTGAACTGCGTAATTGGCGTTAAACTGAATAAACAACGGCTTGCATGCAAACTTTGCTCATAAGCCAAAGTGCGTTTTGCTATCAGTTTTTTATAAGGGTTTGGCAGTGAATATACAGGATGTTTGTGGACTGCTCCCGAAAACGAAGACAGGTGATAGTGCTAATGACACATTTGATGAAGAGACGGAAAAAAATCGATTCGGACTAAAAAAAGACATATTTCAACACTTTTTATTAGCATTATTTACACTCCATCTTGTAAGTACAGCTAAATGAATTGATCGTTTCATAAAAAATACTTTACTTTTCTAAAAAAAAGAACCAGCAATGAAGCATGATAACAAAAACAGCTGGACTAACATGATGAAGCGAAATAACGCTAATA
>JAOSYY010000009.1:2095702-2125806 GCA_025727935.1 Hebomoia glaucippe | reverse complement strand
CGTCCCTTCATCAAAGGTGTCATTAGTACTATCACCTGTCTTCGTTTTCGGGAGCAGTCCCCAAACAACCTGTATAGTAAAAATAATTGTACTAATTTATTTGAACAAATCTGAAAATTGAGACATATTTGATGTAATTTTCCTTTAAATATAGCTATAGTTCAAATAAACGACCGAAATACGTACAGCTGAGGCTGAGGGTCGGATTTATAAATACACCAGAGCGTCATAACAATAATAGAGGTCGAGCCTCAATATCGCATAAAACTGGTTTTTGGCACGATAATCTTTAAACTTCCATTATATTTTCCATAAAATATGTTTTCTTTGTTCTTGGCAACGTCAAGCAATGTACTGGTGGAAGGAATACTAAAACTTTGTGCATGTAACCATCTTTTATTAAACTAAAAGGTTATTTAGAGTGACTCATTTGCTTAAGTTTTTGAATTTCTAAATTTTCATAAAAAAAATTTAGTAAGACTGGGCAGTCGATTTAATATATTACGTGTGTAGTTCTTGCGAAAATACCTTAGTAAATGTCTTTTTAATAAATGATTTATGTGTTATGTTCATTCATTTATCATAAATTGACTTAAATAAAAAGCATATTTTTATTCCTTATTTGTATATTAAATAATGAAATATCTGGATGCAAACTTGTCGATTTTATCTCGTTTTGTTGTGGACTCCTTCAACCATCTTGTTAGGCAAATCCTTCGTGAACCGGCTTCGCCTTGTAAATGAAAACTTAAATTGATTCTGAATTTCCAACAACATAAGATTTATTACAAAATTTAGTATTCAGTCAGTTTGTAAACTTCTAATCTTACGCATATTTTCCCCGTAACTTACTCAAGTAAAAAAGTATCACATTAAATGCTTACAATTACCTACTTTAACGTAGTTGAAATAAGATTCATATATATGTATATTTGCTTATACTTGAATTGTTTATGCACTGTTGCAAGGCATTAACTGTGGGTATTTGTTTTATCTTTTATTTTTTGCAAATCATTAGATTACCCGAATGGCAATCCAGTCGCACTCGTTTAGTGAGATTATTTTCATAAGAATTGATAGACGAGTATAAACGACAGTTGATATCTAGTGATCTCATAACGACATGGCTCATTAACTATTACATTATTAAGTAAGCATATATTATTTATATTTTTTTGTATTGACATTTACACCAATTTTAAGATCGATTATTTATTTTATTTTCTTGTACGTTGTTAAGATTACCAACTCAATCGTGTTTCAATTGTATAGTTGTCTCTAGAATAGGATCTTCGACGAAAATGCCACGTACATTTTTCATTCACAGTGAATTTTTAAATATCTGATGCATTAAACTTCTTAACATCTCAGAAGGTGCTTTCATATTGTGTTTTCTTCGGTGTTCATACTTATTTTTGAAATAATAATAAAGAGAATATTACGAATGGTGTGTTATAGATTTTCTTTTAATGTTTTTAATAATTTACTTAATAATCTTATTTTGGATTTGTCATTCATCCCATAGAAGTTAAATATGGTATTTTAATCAATGTGAACCTTTAATGCTTAACCTAAATATTTCTAATACTAATATATTTTCATAAAAATATTTTTGAAGGAAAAAATAAGGTTAAGGGGCTCTGAATAATAGTATCCTTGTTAAACAAGCCAACTATATTTGTATAGGATTACATGATGTTTTTGTTTGCGCCGAGAAAATAGAGCTTTATCGGTAAACTACAAACAAAAATAGGATTGTTCAAGTTCCATATCAGGTTTTACTAGTGACGAGAGCTTTTCATATCTCCATCAGAATACAACTACTTTCGGCGAACCGCTGCGGCTTAATACTTCGCTGGCATAAAATAATACGCTATGATAGCAATGTAGTCGTATTATTATATCTTTAATTTACGTACTTTGTTGGCTTTAGCATAAGTCATTAGCTAACTAGTATTTTATTGAAGAGTATTCTAATTACAAGCTTTTGCCAGCGGCTTCACTAGATTTTATGTTGATTTTGTAACCCACTGCTACTTGTGTATCATATTATTTATATAAAATAATAAAAGAAAATATATTTAAACTCGAAAAAAATCTTTAAAAATTTACGGAGTTTAGCCTCTAGATACAGACAGACCGACGAAAAAGTAATAACACGTCTACGATAACTTTTGCATAAATTCATTGAAAGTACGAACACATAATTTCTACCGATTTATTATATGTATGGAACATATAATTTAAAATACCGATGCACGAGCAGCCTAAGCTGTACTCAACTCGTTATGATTCATCAAATAGATCTAAGGTCAATTTACATTGGAATACAACGGGTGTTAGGAGATCGTCCCCGAAAACGAAGACACATGATAGTTCTCATGATACCTTTGATGATGGTACGAGATAATCGTCGATCTTGACTAAAAAAAATTATATTTTTAAAATGTTATATTAGCGTTATTTTGCTCCATCATGTCAATCCAGCTCTATTTGTTGTCATACTTCACTGCTGGTTCTTTTTTTCTGTAAAGTAATGTATATTTTATGAAACTATTGTTTCATTTAGCTGTACTAACATGATGGAGTAAATAATGCTAATAAAACGTTTTAAAAATATATATTTTTTTAAATCAGGGTCGATTTTTTTCTGTCCCATCATTAAAGGTGTCATTAGTACTGTGATCTGTCTTCGTTTCGGGAGCGGTCTCATAACATTCTGTATATACGAAACGAATCTGTCCACTTCTACTTATCCTACTTAATACATATAACAATTTATTCATAATATATAATTATAAGGTATAATATATTGTTGATTATCTTTCAGCCAATATACCTGAACATTTATTTTATATTGCTTTGTTGAGCGATTATTCAACGCAATTGTTTAAATGGCTATAACATATATTTTTATTTTTCAACCGATTGAAATAAAACACACACTAAATGTTAAGCTTACTAAATAGTGAAAATTCAAATAAGTTCTGTAGTTTCTGAGATTAGCGCGAACATGGACACGGACAAACAGAAAAAAAATCTAAAAATGGTTGTTTTGGGTTCTATTACGTTAATAAAGTCGCTCAATAATAAATTGTCTCATATGTCTTCAGTATACAGATATAGGACAGTTACATTTTTATTATATTATAGATAGATATGATTTTTTAAAATATGAATTATGATGCTTATAATCTATTATTTGACATATTATTTTTAATTTATCCATAAATACCATCCATTTTGTATATTGGGAAAGTTCCCGTCGCAACAGATGTATTAAAGTCGCCGGGTTGGAGTGACAGTTGACCCTTAACCGTCTCTCTTGAAAATATCATTAAGCCTATCAGTTGTTATTGCATAGTAACGTTCATAATGTTTTTATTAAAAGTCGAAAATATTTTGAGAAATTGTATCGCGTCCTTGGGGGCTTGAACCATTTTTTGGAGCTGCAAAATTTGCATAACAACGTCAATACTTATGAAAGCAACAATTCTTCAAATTCTGTTATTCAACATGAAAATAAAGATGTTTGAACTTTTTAATAAACCAGGTCAATAGTTAACACAAACGCCTTTGAGTCGCTAAAATCAAAACGGAATTTCAGTGAACATGCATTTTATATTCATCCAATCAGATCTGCTATCGAACTCAAACAGACTTCAAACTTCATAAGATCTTTTGTATCTTTTTGTATGGCGTTGATTTCGACGCTTCTACTGGTAAAGAATTTCTTAAGTTCGAACCTTTTATTCTCGTCACGACTGAGTTTTCACAACTACGCACAAAATCCTACATGGCTCAGGCAACAGATACGTTAAATCAGTTGGGTACTTCAAATAAAAGGCTCGTAAACTGATAAAATTTACTCTTACTTGAGAGTTTCTGTTATGGATCAGTAAGTAGCGCATTTTCTTGCATAGAAACCAAAAGCTTCATTTAAAATCTATCTTTTAATTAATAATTTATAATATATTTTTACAATTTTACTATGAGATCATTAAATATGTTTATCTTTTTGGAACAACTATACAATTAGAACACTAGGGACTTACAAGAACACTCCATTTTCACAGAATACACTTAATAAGTGACTAAATGAAGTATAATTTGTGACTTGAGCTAAACTAATTGCTGTTAATGGCGAAAAGCTTTTATTATGATTACAAAGATAAGATGGAGGGATAAAAGTTTGTTTATATAGGCCTGGCCGTCTGGCTAATTAATATTATGACTTAGTTAAACAACCGACTTTGTGGCGCATCATGTATATAATTTGTGTATTGTCTATAGAAATCCTAGGTTTCTATACTGAATTTGATAACAAAACAAATTGATATGATATGTACAGCAAAGATGCCTGAATTTGATCGTATAGTGAAACAGACACTAAATTGTGACTGCACTCAGCTCTCCTAGACTATCGTGATAATAATTTAAAAAAAAGAACCTTTTCATGGGAAAAGGAAAGTCCTGTAAAGAAATTATTTATTTAAAATCTTTACGACGAAATTGCTCAAATATGTATTTCTTAATAAGTAAATTTATCTTAAAATTTAATCTGTGTATACTCAACAAGAACGATATGCTTAAAGGTATGTTTTGAATTTGTGCATGTTCACCAGAGATGACGAACGAAACTTTATAGTTCACAGTAAAAGGTGAGATTAAAACACTTTCCATTATAGTAAGTGCTACAAAAAACATGCTGCAATCCACAATACGACACTACATAAGAAAAGTCAATTTTCTTTTAAACACCGACGCGACAGAGTTTAAGAATGCATAAGGTAAGTAAGAACAATAGTTCTGATTGTAGGTGTCTCCGAACCCTTGTTACTGAGGGTAAAGACTCGCAAAGTGTCGTTGCCCAGAGGCACGTACGACAGAGACTGTCTGAACTATACACATTTATTACACTTGTGAGAATCAAAACTTGTGTATGTGAGGGTAAAACTGACAATTGTGTTGTAAGTCTAAAACTCTGATTTAAAAAATCAAGAAGTTTTGTTTACACAGCAATATATAGTGGGACGGAATCTATGTTTAATCTGAAATTATCTTAAAGTTCTTGGATTACATGAAATGTCTTATTATCTAATTCAGTTCAACAAGAATGAGAATAATCAAATATGCTTCATATCTTCCCAATGCGAGTCTCAAGGGGATCTCACGCTATACTTCCTTCATCTATAAGAGGTCCCAACGTTACAGCTCAACCGTCACGAGTCCGACAAACGAAACTTGATGAATCGAATTATCTCCTCTCGAACAAACACCTTCATTAAATATTAAACAATGAAAGTAAATCTTTCCGAGCACGCCTTCCCGCTCTTAATAAAGAAGATAAAAGTTTTAATCTATTGCAATAAGCTTCTTCGGTTATATTTTTCCATTAAATACGAAATCTCATTTCTTAATTGTTTTATTGAATCGTTAATTAGTATTGTTTACGTTATTTGAGTTTCCTTTATAAAATTATTAAAATCTTTTTCGTAGCTTCTTTATGTCTATTAAAGAAAGCAGTTTGCATTTATTTCATAGTAAATATCAATGATAATGGAGATTATGTTATGTCCAATATTCTTGTAAAATTGGCCATAATCGTAAGTCAACTTAATAGGCTTATAGCTATTCTTATAACATTGTGTCTTTTTATTATAGTAAGATTAACTACCTACTTTTATTAATTTACAGACTATAAAACTGGTAAGAAGGCACTTAATTGGAAACTCCTCGTTAGATGTCAGCTCCAAATTAATTAATTATAAGCGGATCAAAATTGGCCTTTAATAATTAATCAATTCACGTTTTCTTTTCTACGTAGCGGAGCGAGTCTATTATAAATGATCTTGGTTTCAAACACAAGTTTGCTAACCTATATAGCTTCAATAAACCTGCATCCCTACCAAGTACCAACTACAGAATTGTATCCCATTTATTATTTAAATCCACCTGGAGTCGAAAATGTAATCCGTTTATGTAAATCGATAAGGTTGATTCCATAAATCACAAAACTACATTACTCTCTCTCTCTATCACTTGAATTGATCTTGAACCTAGAGACGTTCAAATATGAATAAACTAATAATATTATTATATCAATATAATATAAACTAGTATTATATAATCTTTATGTACAAAATATAACTACTTACAATTTATGATGAGTAAGGTGCATCTTTACACTCCAGTACTGAGAGTTAACATATTATATTTCAATAAACGTTAACGATAACGATTACTAAATACGCAAAGTGTAAAAAAAGATAGGTCAACTGTGTATGTATTATCATTTTTTTTTATAACTAAGGTGTCCGCATGTATTTTAGTTTATTTTTCTTCTGCCGAGTCGTCTTAAATAGTGGTTGTGAAAATAGAAAATGAAAACGCTTTGTTCTATTTAGAGCTGCTTGAATGCGCCTGTTTTGAAGTAGTTTTCATTAGGGTGTACGCTCACCCTAGGACATTGCATTGAAAATGATAACAGCTCAATTCAGAACTTTTTTGAAATACTACATGAAAGCTTTGCAGTAAGTATATTAAAAACATTCAAAGCATGAAGCTTTTTGCTTTCATTTGAAATTTACAAATAAACTCTTCCTAACTTATTTTTGGGAAACATTTCATTGCAGTTTTTTTGTAAAAATACATGTTAAAACGTTGCAAAACTCATAGAAGATTTTCTTTGAATCCATACTCTTTTATTGTAAAAAAAAACAATTCATTGAAGACATACTCGTAGTTCTAAAATATTCTCATATATTAAAATTCTAATGATTTGTACATAGATTTCCTAAGGCTTGTTTTGCAGAACTATATGGTAATACTGATGTTACTAAAGGAATTCTTGTACAAGGTGTTTTCCTTATATCCTGTTTAGTTTACTAAATGAACTCGGGGAAAAGTCACGTATTGATATTGTTTTTTCCAACACGAGCGAGACTTAGGTGTGGCTTTATTGGCATCATATATCTACTTTTATAGAGCTACTGTCTATAGTATACGTATGTAACGGCCCGCCCTTTGATTAATTTTTAGTCACCGACATTTATGTTTTAATTAGTATATAGTATGAAGCTAATAAGTTAAAAGCTAAAAATTGGTAGATAGTTCTATTTTTGTTTTTTGTTTAACTCAATCAACGTTTTCAATAGTTTAAACTTCTACAAAAATAGTTCAGTTGTTTAATTATCATCAAATTAATTTTTATCTGTTTTCATATCAGTCACACGAATAAACATTAGTAAATAAGCCTTCGATTAGACGGGTGGCATGACTTAATGGAGTCATAATTCATCCCCTAAGACTGGGAGTGGAGCATACCATCAGACTTATTACGCTTCATTAATTTTAAGGCACGAATCGAGCCCTACCTTGATGGTAAGTCATTATTTTAAAGATCAATTAAAATAAGATGGAAAACGTCTGCAGAGAAGTAATGAGGGATGGAGAGAAGCACTTAGTTACAGCATTCATATTACGATTTTAGTAAGAATTATTACTGTTCTTTATCATTTTTGGGAAATCGAAATTATTATTTAATAATATTTTACATTACATTTCTTAACTGTAGTTTTGTATTCAATTTGTTCAAGCAAATAGGGTCAAAAAATAAGTTTTCCTTAACGGACTACGGAGAACATGGGTTTAACCTAACTAACAGTGACACGGGTAACAAAATACGAAAGTTCGCGATAAATAAAATTATCAAGACGAATATTGCTCGAACGCTAATGCCATTGTGTAGTAAAATTAGCTGAAGCAGAGGTAAAAACTTGTTACATCAATAATCACGTTATGGAATAACTTCATAGTGTTTCAGGTGAGATTTAGGTACATGCATTTTATTCTATACTGTCGAAGGTGTTGATAACCCATTTGATATATACACCCTAAAAAGGGAAAGTCAAATATTGAAGGGTGACTGGTGACCCATGTTGTAACTGTGACAGATATCTTCCGCTTGTACCTACTGGCCATGAAAAGTATATCGCATCATTAAAAAAAACCAATGCTCCGAAATATCGAAAAATCAGAGACTGTAAAGTCGTTGCGTAATTTTTCGTCGACATTTATGAGCTTAAAACGCGTACATTTTTCAAGATGGATTTAAATACCAATAATTCAATCACCTATACACCTAATCATCTTACTATGTATTATTTAAACCGGTAACAAAAATGAGCTTATACTTAATCATAAACATTATATATTTTGTAGAACCAGATTTTGTCTTCTGTTGTAAGCAATTAATTAATACGTAGTACCAGTCTAATTATAAGCTAAAATATTTTTTATACTTCTGTACTACTGGCATGAAGACCACGACATAGTATGAATAAAACATTTTTAACTTTGTTTCTTATGCAATATCAAATTAATAAATATGTGCTCAAGTTAATTTGGAGTTGCAGAAAGTGTATACACTAGTATCGTAAAATTATTTAGCAAGCATGATGCTATATACAATATCTAGATAAAATATACTCATGTACGCGAAACAAAAACACGTCTATAAATTCTCATAACGTTGACCCACAAGCACTGACGGCCAGGTTTACAGGGCAGTGTTGTATTAGCGTGTCATCCATCACGCTCTTCGCACCGTTTGCTCAGTAAACATAATATAAAATAGAACATTAAAGCAATATAACAGTGAATCTAAACAGACAATGCATCTAATAAAATTGAAATATTGGAATGCTCGCAGCGGTACCAGTGCAGTCATCAAATACGAAATGTGTCTATTGACATTTTAGTATAGCTATCAACATATGTTAAAATCACGAAGCTAATAACAATTTTCTTGTATGAAAGCCCAGTTCTAATAATAATAAAATATAGGTTACGATATGGTAGCTTTCAAGAAACTAGCCTATTCCTTTCTGAAAGGCCGGCAACTCATCTCCAAGACACCTGGTCTTACTTGTCCTAGGGCAACGGTAATCACTTGCTATTTGCTCGTTTACCCCCCTATAAAATTAAAAAGAAATTAGTTAAGTTGAAGTGAAATGTAGAGAATATATTCTTTAAATACAGTATTTAAGATTGAGCTGTACTTATATACTTATAATTTATTATTTATTTAACAGTACTAATAAATGAGATTGAAAGAATAGAATTTTATAAAGGCACATATAAGTACGTACAGTTTAATAGAAACATAGGTGATACAATTGTTGTCTGTTCGTTCCGGCTTATCTCTGAATCGGCTGATGTGATTTTGACGGTACAAGTCCTTCTATCGAGAAAATTGTAGCGTGTCAATCGTTGAGAGATATAAAAAAGTCGTATCAAAGGAAAAGAAGATTTTTCGGATATATACTTGATAAAACAAAATTACAAAATAGAGTTTTAATAATACTATATTCAATATACTACGGCTAGCTTTGTTATGCTAACCAATAATGCTAGAAATTTATACAGTTATAGTAATTTTCATGTTAGTGTTTTTCAAAAATATGAAGTTTAATTCATATTTTTAATATTGAAAAATATTTGTGTTGTCAAAAGCCTTGATATTTATTCAGAACGCGCCGACACGCCGACGAATTTCCAATATCATAAACGTGACTGCAGGTTGAACCAATTCAAAAAGCGTATGCTCTATAGATATGAAAAAATTATTTGAAAAATTAAAGGTTTTCAATGAATGCTTAATGAAAGTGGAGCCGGTTTTTATATGGGGTTATTTAAACGCACATTACGAAACCAATCGACGACTTTTGGTTTATGGCTTCGTGATTCAGATATGTAATTAATTAAAATCGACATACACTCCTGTGAAACCTAGTCTGACGTCTTTAAATAAACTTTCGCATTTTCCAGCCTCGGGTACAATTTACTAATATAAAAACTCGCGATTTGATTGAAAAACAGTGTATTTAGGCGAAATATTATAAGGTTGTATTGTACATGCACATCTTTTGGGTTTATTTTACTCGTTTTATCCATTGCGTCGTCAATAAGATCAATAATAATACAGACGAATCTAGTTCAAGGTAACATTGTGTTAACATATTTGTAAGTACTCACAAACTTTTTAGAACTATAATTTTTAAAAGTATTCATCGTTATGGTGTAGAGTCTATGCAATACATAATAAAAAATTAATAATTAATTTTTAACATAGTAAAAAAACTCAACAACTTACACTGTTAAGAATTTTTAAACAGGTCCCTGAAACCTCAGCAACATTGGCGGAATATTGAACAAATTAAATGTTTTATGGTATTCAATAAGTATCTTAAAAATCTTTTATGACATTTTTAAGATACCCCGGATTTTCAACAAAAAATTTAACAACTGTAATGAAACTTTATTCTTGTAGGGGGCAACGTAGACTACTTAATATTTTTGAGTTATAGAAAAATGAGAATACAATTTGTAGCACTTGTTAAAGGAAAGAAATTTTAAAGTTACGTCTCCGTGCTTTAAGTATTAAGGAATAAATCTACATATGTAACTAAACTAAAAGAATGACATACGATATGATAATATAATTGACAAGTGTTACAGAACGTGATAAAGCATTATTTTATACTGACGTATGCCTTATGGTTTAAAATAATCAAATATAGAAAAGTTTTTTAAATAATTGAAGTATGATGAATACATATAACACTGTATAGTATATTCGGCTTAGATAATAATGCTATACTTTCTTTTCACAAGTTTAAATAGTATTATATATTACCAATTAATGGAATCTTTAAAAATAATATAGATGTAATTTTAGTTTTGAGATTACAATTTGTATATCCGATTTGGGAAATTTTCCCTATATAATGAATGTGTACCATTATTTCCAATCACTATATATTACACCAAATAAAATTTGCTTTATAATACAAATTTGTAAGACAGGCTTATAATACGGATCAAAGGATTATTGATCACCCTAAGCTTCACGCCTCTAGGTCTCGCCTCGCTTCTCCATTACCATCTAAAGTAATTATTTTTCTTCTATATTTAGAACGTACATCGCTTACATTGTTCATGATTTTGAACTGTATTTTATTGGACTTCGAGAGTAAACTTATCGATAACCAATCACAATTTTCATAAATGTCCGTTTTTGGTACTATTCTGGCATTAGGTACTTATTGTGTTGCCATGGCCAGTAATAAAAAGTATACGGGAATCCGAATATTAGTATAGCTATGACACGCATTGTCAAACAGGAAGTATATATAGATCCGAAAGCACATCTGAAGATCATTATACGACTCGTATATATTTTATACCAGTGAAAATAAGATACATTAAATAACAGTAAACATCACAACATATATACCACTGAAAGATATAGTTTATACCACTTATATATTATTTTTAATTCCTCCATATCACGTCTTGTAATTAATAGTGAAATAAACAACGTAATATTATTGTTTATTTCTGATAGTGCATCCTCTATAGTCTATACTATCGTAATAAATCAGTTTGTGACTTGATATGATATAATAATGCCTTTATGAAATAAAAAAAGTTTAATTTCTATTCCCAATAACCTTGTCATGCGTAGCACGTCTTAGTCATACATATACAGAATTCTACAACTCTATTCCGTAATTATTAAGTATTGAAAATAAGTAAAACATGCAGTGCTGATCTTATTAACACAGTTTTAGTTAGATTCATGCAAGTCATTGAAAGCCACGTAAGTGATATTTAATGTTAAATAAACTATCGACATATTTTACGCTTCGGTATATAATGGTCTCAATACTTTTATACAATATAACATTTGATTTAACATTTTTTTAAAGTAGAATATTTAATAAAATAAATTGTAAACTCAAGAGAGATATAGATTATACTAGCGATGATCCGCAGTTTCGCCCACTTTTATTTTATGTATTTTAAGTGTGGTCAGAAACAAACATTCAAACATTTGCCAGAATATAAAGTGTTACGAATATTTATAGTTTTATGTGAATTCCAATATAAAAGAAGCCTAAAATATGCCGTTCGACATAAACTATCTGCCAGTGAAATTTACATGAAAATATGTTCAAACATTTCTGAGATTATTCGCAACAAACTGATATGTACAAAAAATATATAAATTCTAGTTTTGTTATTAGTATAGATTTACAATAGACAAAATGTTATAAAACGGGACAAAGTTTACACTATTATAAAAGCATCATACAATAATATTAAATATTCACCTATATGTATAGAGGATATCGAATAATTAATTAATTCAATATTTGGAAACAAACAATTCGGTATAACTAATTTAACCCCAGCTGCGTTAGCCTTAGGCCCCGTCTAACTACAGCAAAGGGCAACAATTAGAAGAGTTAATCAACTAACCAGCCTTACTTACGAATGTATCTAATAACATTTTTAGGCATATTTAATTCTAAAAGATACTATTAAAATCCTATATATCAAAAAATTACGGTTCGGCAAGCGTTCTATTACGGGGAAAGTAAATTATGCGCCTGAATATTTTAAAAGAAAAGTTCGTGTGATAGACAACTAATAGCTTATTTATGGACAATGCTTGATACATATTCTCCAGGTAGATCCCGAATACCGGTGTCTGCAATCCGGCGTAATGATTAAAACGGTCTATTTGTCTTTGTATTCCAGAATTTATCGTTTATCTATGGTTACATCGATTTACTCATGTCTAGTATGGGAAGCGTATGTATGTATGAAATGTATCATATTTCAATCAATTATATATACATATTTATTACACAATTAAAATTCGATTCTTTATTTTTTTCCGAAACTAGTTGTATCTCATATATTTTAGAGAGTAGTCTTCGATTAAAACATTGTAGTCATAGTGGACTTTTTTTAAAATTAAAACGTTATATACTAATATTAATTTGAACCACTACTATTTTTAATTTAATAGATTAGTTTAATTTTTAAAGAAACCGAGTATTTGCCGTAATTGATTAACTACCAATTCATATGGCCATGAAGAAAGCATTACTTAAAAAAATAAATATACATTATTGAGAAGTGTACGAGTATAATTATTGTTAAGCTGCAGTTCCATCAGATACCCGAAGGAATGCTGAATAGTTGCTGCATCGCAATTTACAATTCAATATAAATGTCTTGATTTTAAGTTTCACCAATCCAGAGTTATGCTCGAAGGAATGGCAACTCCGATTTAAAATTTAAATTGTTCATTTTATCATCTTATTTGTATTGAGCTCCTAACACCCCTACAATAATATGTAGATATATTTTGATATACAAACAAATCTAATATAAAATTTAATTAATAGTATTCTAACAGCGGATTATAATAATTGGATTTAACAAAATAAATATATTATGCAATGAACTTGAAGTTGGCAATCTGTGTTGCCGAAAACTTTCAAATTTCCTCTTTCCATTTTGAGATCAATATTGAACACATTTAGAAGTCGTTATAGCATACATGTCGTAGGACTGTCGTGAAAGTTTCGAAGTTTACGATCGTATAGAGCAATTATCACTCGCCAGAGAGCGTGTATCGTGGTAATAAATGTCGCCAGTAGATGTGTGGCGGGCAGTTAAATAGCCCCACAAATATTGACTTGGCGTCGTTTCGAAGTTTTGCAAGTTGAGAGTCCCGTTGGGAATCGCGGCTTGCTTGGCGCAACGCCAGCGCTCGTCCGTGTAGCGTTGGATGGCAATTTGATGTATAGAATATCTTAAATGTACGTTTCCACTTAGATTCAAACCTCCCCACCCATCCCCCTTTCCCGTTCCCTACAGTCCTCGTATAGAAGTTGGCGGACACCAAATGCGTAGAGTACACACTTTTCGTGACCTACAAATATTGAAGGATTGTAGTAAATCGAAATATGAGTACACAAAAATAGAATTATAACCTACACGCTAAAGAGTTTACAAGTTATTGAGATTACAAATCTAATTATAAGAAAATTATTATATTAAACTCAGGCTAAATTAAATAGAATTAAAGTTAAGCTGTAACTCGCGTGTATAGTTACAACGACCCCGTAATGGGAATTTACTTTTATTATTATTTTAATCCAACGTGGAATGCAAAATATAATATTAATATAAATACGTTAAAATATTACGTTATAATTGTTATTCAATCGAAAAAAACCTACCTTCCCATTCAGTTTTTAAAATGTAGTATTGTGTGAATTTTTCTATTCGGTTTGAACTAAGCTTAGCATATACAAGTAGAAAAAAATAAAAGGAATATGTCTCTTCCATCTCTCCCAACTAATCTCTGGGATGATGATATATTACACGTATATGTTTAAAATAAAAAAATGGTAACATTGAATAATGCTACATTGCAGCATCACAAATCTTCCTTTGTTATAAACATGAAAGGAATTATCGGATGTTCCACGCTATTCAGTAGGTACCTTAATATTAATATTAGTTTTATCCTGAAAAATCCCTCGCAGTATACGGATAGGAGAAAAACCTTATTGTTACCAAATAAAGATCGAAAAAAGAATGAGGTACCCACTTTAGCTACAATAGACAACTGGATGGAAATACTCGTACAAGTCTTAAAGAAAAAAATAAATAATCTTCCGGTTTGAGCAAATATTGTAAATGAAACCGGATAAAATTGTTATAATTTACATTTCAGAGAGATGTTCAACGTAGCACTGGTTCTTAATTGAACGTTAATATTAAGTAGCTTATTAAAATATTTTATGGAATTACACCATTTCTAATTAAGCGCAGAACACGCTCATAAATTCTGTAAATAGGGACGAATTAACCAAATAAGATATAAGATATTAAAAAGTCTTTCTTGTAGTAGTCTAGACCAGATAATTAACAAAGATACTTGAGGTACTCACGGAGACAGATGATGGTTATTAGAGAGAAATGGAAGGGAAATACTTGATTTACCGATGTTGATGTAGCATCATTGGGTGATTAATTAATAATGTGGTGTAGCTGAGTTATCTCCTATCCTCAAGTGAGGCTTATCTCGTCTGTCGATGATTTTTTTAGGTTTAGTTTGACTTGTAAGGCTCGAAAGCTCTTCATTAGGTTTAACATCAGGAATTATTATAGAAACTGTGATTTGATATGTTTAATATTTTCTATCAATACATGTTAATACAAATTTGCTGTTTGCTTTGTGTAATATATAATTATATACTCGGCATTTAACATTTTGCACTTTAACTACCATCTTTATTTTTTTTACTAACAATTAGGACCTGTTCCTATGTGCTTATTTACAATTTAAGTATAACTCCAAAACACTTGAATACCAGACATAATGACTTCAATTTGAATTTACCTGACTTGTAGACGTGACATCACTCAGAGTTAATGCAAATTTCCCCTTCAAACGATCCTGAATGGCGTAGTTTCCCGCTGTAATTTGGTACTCGGAGTTCTGCTGTCAATCACTTCGATTTTATCCACCCTGATAGCTGGTGGATAGAAACTGCTTAAGTAAGACAAGATGAGATTTATAAAAAAGTAAAAAATTATATATTCAATCATAATTTCAGGCTTTTGATGCTTGCTTCCTTTGTTAAAAGAATTATATTATATATAATGGAATATATATGTGGTTTAATAAAATTTTAGTCCATACTTCTAGATACGTCATTAAAGCAGGTCTAAGAAATCGAAATATATTATAGTCAGACGATTACATAATTAGCATAAATGTAATACTTTCAGACATAGGTGACACAATTCAATGTCTACTGCACTGATCATTAATAAGTAATAAGCGATTATTTTTCTATACCTTGTCCAAAGTGAAGATAATTTTAAAATTTGTGTCCCGAAATGTAAATCCGCCAAGTCTGTAAAAATGTGTGAATTGTTTTTAAAACACTGAAGTGATAAATGGTTCATGGTATTTATTTAAATGTCTGTGCAATTTATACGTATATTATAATGCCGTAAGCAAAGAGCCTGAAAGATAGGAAATGATGGATGATGATTGATCGTCTTGAAAGTTTCAAATATGGAATAGCATTGGAAAATTTAAATTGTGTCTAGTCACTACCAGAAAATAAACTTCTGTAATAAATTATTCAAATAAAATTGTGCTGTGGGTTCGCTTTATATGCTTTTAATATTATTATTTTGATATTTCAATGCAATATTTCGTGTACAATCACAACATCCAAAAATAATTTTTAGAAATTTGATTCTGAGTGTGACCTGACTTAATAAATTTATGAAAACAATTTTTTTTAATCAAAACTAGCGTCTGGTACAACGTTCAAAATGTCTGGTAATAAGATATTCATATATTGGAAAGCTAAGAATAAGAAAGCTATAAAGAAATATAAAAAATAAAATTCTTCTTAAAATGATATTAAAATGTATGTTTTTGGTCTACCGGCTGTCAGATCGGCCCTATCCTGGACGGGAGAATAAGGCCAAAGCCATATCCAAAAACTGACTGACCTAAAATGCTTTCTCGAAAACGTCGCCCCTTCGCGTATTATTTGGTTAAGGTGACATTTTAAATGTAATTACTGATAATAATTATTTATCCCTGCTAATAACAATAGAATATATATTTATGGTCATAACACCAAAAAAAACGTGATAACACATTACATATATTGTTGTAGTGGATACAACAGCTCAATATGACGCTGTACGAGCGTATCTTAAGGAGTTGGACATCACAAGTGCGGTATGGGTTGGGTTAATCAGGAGCAACCCTGATGGAGACTTTACATGGACGTAAGATTTTTATTCCTGAAAAATTAGTAAAGCGTGATATTTTAAATATACAGAAAGCAATAAAAAAATTCATTATATAAACATTTTAGAGTATTATTTTTAAAGATTTGTTATTTTTTTATTATTTGATTACTAGTGTTGATTTATGTGTGAAAATTTTCTATACAGTATGATAAATTTATTATTTTTATTCTAAATAATCGTTTTATTAGAGCTATATCGCTCCATCATTTAAGCCCAGCTGATTTTGTTATCATGTTTCATTGCTGCTTCTTTTTTTTAGTAATGTAATGTATTTTTTATGAACCTATTATTTCATTTAGTTATACTAACATGATGGTGCGTAAATAAAGCTATTTTATAATTGCCTTTTAAAAATATGCTTTTTTTTAATCAGGATCGAGATTTTTGTCCCATCATCAAAGGTGTAATAAATACTATAATCTGTTTTCGTTTTCGGGATCACTCCCCTAACACCCTGTATATATAGACACTAGCAATTGTCCTTCTAGTGACTACAGAGGGTTGGGTGGTGAAGGCTACTGGAGTTCAGCTCCCGATTCAAGAACAGCACCACTATGTGCAGCCGCCGACCCTTCTGCAGATTATCGCTGGGATGCTAGAGCATGCGGTGGACCTTCAGTTGCTTCATTTATCTGTGAACTACCTGGTATGCATTATAATAATAAGAAAACTATATAGATTTTATGTAATAACTATCTTTTCCAGAGCTTTTGATATCAAATAATTTTTTATCAGTTTATAATTGTAATGTTTTAGTGTCGTATTTGTATAAAGTGTGAAAATATTTAAAGGTTACTTTTGAATAAAGTGAATTTGAAATAATAAATTTTATTTAATTTAGTTCCGCAATGGGCTTTGGGAAACGAAGGTTGCATGGTGAAGGCTCTGCCGGCATTAACAATATTATATCTCCCGGAAAGTGCCGCTGTACAGCTGACAGCTGATTGTGGACTGGCCGGAGTACGACCGGTTCAATGTACAGGAAATATCGTACGTACTAAATTTTTTTAGAAGTAAATTGATTTGATATTATTGTTGTTATTATAGTTAAATCTGTTCACAGAAACGTGAAGATCTTTTAAAAGATTTAAAGTGCTCTGAGGAGGACCAAACTTCAACTATTGGAAATATTCATAACACCAGCGATAACTGGCAAGCGACAACTGATACTCTGCTTTTAGATCAAGATAACATCGAAACTATGACGGACGAAAATATTACAACAGAACATTCAGACTTGGAACAAGATAGTAATACTAAATTAACAACAGTATACGACTTTATTTTGGGTGATCGAAATCAATTAAAAGCAAAACAGTATGAACCTAATCCTTCGTACGAAAAAGTTGCAAATTTAAATCTGATCGAAAATAATAACTTATACAACACTATCCCAAATGTTCCTAATACTTTCTTCAAGGATGATTTATCGAGTACTGAGTATGCTGATAAGCTCGAAGAAGAAAGACATTTTCAACATAAATTATTACATGACGAACTTGCTCGACTTGGTAATTTTGAAACTATATTCAATCAACCAACTGATCATTTCGTACCACCCCTTGTAATGGCAAAAGCTAAATTAAGTAATGACATGAATGCTATGTCGTGGGAAGAAAAGCTTGCCCAGGAACATGAAGGATTTCAAAACATGAAACAATCGAATAAAATTTTGAAATTTGTAAAGAACGAGAACGAAAATATAACTGAATCTCCAAATCGATCAACAACGGATAATGTTTTAATTAGTGCTTTGCATTCAACTACATATGATAATAAAGATAAAGAGATAAACAAAAAAATAACACCAAAGAAATACAGTCACAAAGACACAAAATATTTAAGTACAAAACGGAAAATAATACCGGTATTGAATAAGAAAGAAATCTTAAATGATGACGTTTTTTTTACTTCTACACCTTTGACAACTGTGAAAAGCACTACAATAACATCTGATGATCGTATTAATATTGCAAAAAGAAAAGACAATGACGAAAAAGATGAAACTTCAATAGAACTGACTGTGATTATTCGGGAACCAAGCGAATTAGCGGATGAGTTTGTAACAGATAATTATAACGCCACTTTATCTAAAAATGAAGAAACTTCTTTGAAAAGCTTTTTAAATACGTCGGAATTAAATAACAACGGTAATGAACATGTAACAGTTGTTACAAGAACTAATATCATAGAGTTAAATGATGAAATTATAAACATTACATTTAATATGAATTACATTAACGTATCTTCTTTTGAATCTAACATCACAGACAATCTAAATGTATCGACAATAATGCCTATTTTTAAGGACGACGAAAAAAGCGACAAAAATATAACTTTGAACTCTTATCATAATTTACATAAAAAATTATCAGATCGTTTGGACTTGAATGACTTCGTTATAACATCATCAGAAAACACCCTGCAAGATAACGATTCCATTGTTGATGATAATGCACATAGTCATGAACCAGAAGGCACTTTCTTACTATCTGATATGTTTGCTGTGAATGGTACGCAAGATTTGACTCCGAATATTTCGATAAATGATAATATTACACTGGTAACATCACCTTCTGAAAAACAAGACATAAATGAAGACGAACAATTTAATACCAATTCCAATGAAGAAGAAATAGATGATTTTCAATCGCCCTTATTGTCTGGCGCTGATGAACCAATCCATAAACCAATGCGATCTCGACGACCGCAGGTTACTCCGAATAAGGGTAAAAAATTTAACCCTTTCCGTATTTTAGGCTAAAACAATACTATTTTTATTATCTGTACTTTGACTGCCAAGGAATTCTACCTTTAGATTTTAAAGAACTGACAACCAATTAACACTTTCTAGTTTCAAAATAGGATTAGAATTATAAGTCACACGATGTGATCGCACAGTGCACTTAGCAGAATTACACTATCACGTAATCACTATTGGCATTTCATTAATATATGTTGATCATTATCTATGTTATTGAAGCATGGATTTATATCATCAACTGCAGCAGATATTTAAAACCCAATTTTATGGACTCTTTGTGTAGCTTTAGTATCTATGAAACGTTCTGAAATCATCAGGGATGGCTTAACGATGCGTTTGTACTCAAATGCAGTCAACATCGAGGCTACAATAACTATTTTAAGTACTCACTACAGTTCGTATTAAATCTTAAGGTAAAAGGTAATAACCAAACGCGGAATCAGCGTGTGGGACATCATCATCACTTTAAAAAAGCTATATAAGCAAGGAGTAAATTGACTGGGAACTTTTAAATAAAATGTCTCATACACGCGCATGTAGACATTTCATTATTCAGAAAATTAGTTTTCGTGTTTTCGCGTTTATTAAGAAGTCGTAAAATGGTAACCTAGTCAATTCATGTAACGTAAGTATAGCATAGCTATGTTTCATCTTTTTAGATTTGTAGTCACTTAGATTGTAACTGAACTGTGAAGACATTGCCAAATTAACGGAGATAACATAATATTTACCTTCAAATAACAAAATACCCTAATCATATCATTATTGTGTAAGAATTATTTAAAGTAAGTGTAATAATATTTTTTTTATTAATAAAAATAAATAATAAAGATCTTATATTTTGTGAAGCACAAATCTAATCTCATTACTTTTAACAATTTTATTTAGATGTCGTCTCTGTTATGTTCGTTTAATCGAATCTCATTGAAGATAAATGTGGTGAGGTAATATATACGAGTACATGCCTAATATATCAACTTGATATCCAGAAGGAAATGGCTGTTTTGCAAAGAACGAATATTTTATAATTTATCACAATGTAGTATGGATTTTATAAATAAAATATGGATTAGAGATAGTGTGTTTAATTTCACTGCCATTAATTATTGTAAAAGTTTAATACTTTTAATGGATATAAAACAAATATTATATTTATATTTTTACAAATAAATAATTACACTTAACCCATATAAGAAGTAATCAAATTGTAACTGATACATATTCTATGTTTTGTGCATATTCATATTTTGTTTTACTAAAAGTAAGCCAGAACCTTGCGGATAATTTATTCGTAAAATATAATGGCATTGAACACGCAAGACTTTCAAAGAGATTGATTTGGTAATTCTGCCTCGTTTTAAATAAATTATTTCTTAGTGAAAAACGTTGAACTTGAAAATGGTACTGCACATAAGAATTAGTAACAGACATCTCTAAAATTTCACTCGAAGGTAAGGGCTGTTACACACGACGTTTTCCAAGGGCTCTCGGTCTCCAACAAGAGTGGCTTATTTTGGACAAGTGTACTTCACATACTATACGAATCTACTATACCTCTATTTTAAGTGAAGAGAAATTTAGGAATTTTATAGTTTTCTGTATTTTAAAATGGTTTCTCGGATGGAAAATGGCGGCCATAATCACGTGTATTTTAAGAATAGAATATCTTCTAAGAATGATAAATAAAGCAATGTCTTTTTAGATTTATGAAAATGGACTTTAGACCAACAATAAGCAAATTTTGTTAACTATAGTGACTTTAGATAAAAAAATATGGAAAAGTTATAAAAGTAATAAATTCAAATGAGAAATTGTTAAAGTTACAAAATTAAAACCTCTGGACTTATTTGTTTACATAAATAATTTGAGGAATTTTTACAAGACTCAACAAGAAATGTTTGCAGAACACTTTGTCTTTGACTCGTTTGTTGTCAAACCTCGAGTTTAATTTAATTTTGCGATACACAAACACTGCAAAAGAAAATTCGATTGAGAAACTTAAAATGAGCTACCCTTTCCAAATTTCTGACTTGGTTTTATGTTACAATTAATTTAGAAAAGGTTTACTCAATTGTAAAGTTTGTGTATATGATATTTTTGTTGTTTTTATTAAAATAATAAACTGTTTAAACTTTAGTAGGTATAGTGTGTTCATTTCTACACTCAGATTGATTGCTTCCGGTACTTAGACTATTAGTTACTACAAGAAGTTTTTCATATCAAATAACTTATATTACAGATGTTATGAGATAAATTTCGTTCATTTCGTTTAGCTACAAGGTGTGGTCTGCGCAACTCGAGGTTAATGTCAACTAAAAAAACTATCTTATTATTACTATTTGATTTGAGATTTTAATGTAACTATAATTATGTAGTATAGAAGAATATACATTACTTTTTTTAATTCAAGTATTTTCTAGTATTTTTGGAAATCTACTTAAGAAGAAAAGCTTTTTCTTTTTCACTATAAAAATAAACTTCGTACCATCAGTACTTACGTATTACGTTGCCACAAGCACATTGGGAACTTTGACAGGTAAAACAAAGAACAATTTATAGCGCTGTTTGCTATCGTATTGCCCATTTTCAATAAAACAACCGTTTTGTCCGCATTGAATAACATAAATTTAACAGTTATAGGCAATGGCGTATTTTTAACTATTGTTTACCGACATATCTGCTTTGATATAATTTATTTAATGTTACATATTGTAAATAGTTTTACTTAATACGACATTAATACATTTACTATAAATGTGAAAGTAACTCTGTGCCATGCACGTTTAACAGATTTGTATAAAAATACATAGAAGCGAACATAGAACCTCCATCATTTTTGAAGTCGTTTGAAAAGAGATAAAAGTTAAGAAATCTCTAAATAAATTGTAAGTCGAATATGTCTAGACATTATTATTATACTCTAGGTATATGAAGTGTAACAACTAAAAAATTCGTTGGAAACGGAAGTCTACAACGGATAAAACAGTAAATTTCTGCCCGTTGCGTACCAAATCATAGCACTGTTGAGAGTCTAGATTTTCTCGATAGAGATGTAAATGAGGTTGTAGTTAGAATTTTTTTTGACTACATATAATCTATCCTTTACTTAATCTCTATTTATTTCAGTTTTGGTCGACCGTTATTAGAGTTTATATTTTAATTATAATAATGCACGTTGCCTACATCGACAAACACATCAAACGTAGACAAGGAAAATTAGGACAGAGGTCACACGACTTGCCTTGTCTCATTCATTATTCACAGTGATTTGTAGAACTATCGTTCTGAATCCGCATTGATACGTATTTATTGAGGTTAGTTAGTGGCCGTAAATCAAATCAATGTTCCATGTAGTTCCGCAATTGAGTCTTGGTTTTATAGTTCATGAAGTCCTGTCCATATATTCTCTGCAACCCGTTATCATCACTTAGATGTTACAGATAGAGCGTTATACTCTTAAAATATTTTCGTATGAACGTCATATTTTTTATAAAAGCAAGTTGGTCGTTAAGACATTTCATATTTTATTTTTGGACAGTATAACGAGAATCTATTAGAGTAATACGCAAATCATACACCTGATAACTGATAATGTTACAACGCTCTTTTATTTTTTTTACATAATAACACATTTTGTGGGTTTTATTTGTTTTAAAGGATAGACCAAGCATGATTATATTCGACTAGAACCCAGAGCTCGCTCAACAACACGTTGAGAATTCGCATTGCAATTTATTGTCCATAATACTCCGACTAGTTAATAAGGTTATGTGGCTAAGATTTAGTCTACACATGAGTTAATTTCAAGATCGTCTGTCCTTCGAATATTCATAGTAAAAGAGTTATAAAATATGTTTACGTAACGTTTACAGTTCGTAATTTTGAATTGTCTACTATTTTTGATATTATTTAAAACACCATGCTTGCAGATACAAATACACAACGATGTCACATAGTTTCGATTATACAGGTACCAGACGTTCTTGCTTTAAATAAAGATGAAATTGGCACGGTTAATTAAAGATACAGTGGAGTTCACTAGACCCTCGTCAAGGCTTGTCAGTCCTTACCGTAATTGCGATGATTTAACTGTCGCAATAGAAGATACTTTTAAATCCAAAATAAAATAAGCGTCATAAAACTAGGTAGGATTTAAAAAATTAGTAATATATTTTTGAACGTCATGAACACATTATAAACCAATGAATACGTAACGGTCTTTAGTGAATTAAGATTGTTAATGCAAATTCATAGTATCATAACGTTGTAGATACTATTTGATTTTCTTATATTTCTTTTTCATATATGTATTGAAATACAAGGAATACACTCTTTCATTCAGAAGAATAGTTAGTCGTGTAGAAAGTGTAACCATACGTCTATGTAGTCACCCGTAGTTATCGAATATGTTTCATTTATATCAAATGAAATAGACTAGGCGTAGCATTGTAATTGCAAATATACATCAATCAAAGGATTGTTCATAACATGCATCGAAATAAAAGCAATTAAAATAAAATTTATCAGCTGAATAAGTATTATATTATTATTCAACACACCTTATACCTACTTCAAATTTACGATGTTAAAGAGAACAAATATTCGACATATATTATAGTAAAAAAGTCGGTACTTCTATATTAATTTATCTAAACATTAAAATGTTTTATAATACAGACAATATAATATTAGACATAAACTAGCGTAAAATATTTCGGATCTTCGGCATAATGCACAGTACAGGAGTACGCCAATAGTATTCTCATTTTTGTGTTTATTTTATTTTTATTCACAACATTTAATTTGCAGTCATTATTAAATCTAATTAAATAAATTGCGAATCACATGTTCCGTAGAAGTACATGTTACTAATAATATAAAATAATTAGACACATATATTTTACTCTTAAAAAAATTTCAAATCTGAAGTTACTTTCAGAATAGGTTTTACTTAGTTAACTACCAAATTCCATGCATAATATGGGGAACATAAGACAGAATTTAGAATATTTTTAGTATACAACATTTTTCGTCTCTTTTGAATAATGTTCTAAATGTGTCTTCAAACGTGTGTTCTTGTTTTGCTGTTTATAATAAATAACGTGATATCTCTTATGAACTAGTGTAATAAATATTCTATAAAACATATTTTATAAAAAATATTGTTAGTGATAGCCGAATTTAAACAACATTATAGAAATAACAAAAATTAGACTGGTATTCAAGGCAAACAATAATTATTCGATATTTTCTGTGACATTCAAGTATTATAAAAAATTCTCATTAAAAGTTTTCTTATTCACAAATATCCTAAAAGTACGCAGAAGCTTTCGCCGATGCTTGAAAAGTTTTTTCAGTGACATGATTATGTAAGAGATCTTGGAAATGGAAGTTGAGTGATGTATTTTTTAACAAATTTATCAAGTTAGGCCGACGAAGTTGTGATACTTCATCTTCGTTGATAGCTCCTCATGATTATGAGTTTTTGAGCGTAAATAAGCCAAGGGAAGCTGTTGCCGTCTAATTTTTACACATAGTTAAATTTTTAAACTTCATATCTCGAATTTTTTTAGGCAGATCCAATCGAAAAATTCAACATTGTCTTAGTTATACAGCGAAAAAGTAATAGAAAAATAAAAAAGGTTACGAAATGCTCCTTTTGGTAATATGTTATACAGTTTTACGTTGATGCATGGCTGCTATAAGAGAACTATTATTTATAATACCAGATCAGTGTTCATAAGTTTAATATTGTGTATTACATTTAGTAATCATTGAACATAATTACTATTGATTATCTGATAAATGAATGCATATTTTGTTTAACCGAAGCTGTTAAACAGTGTAGTTACTAATGTGAACCCAAACATCAATTACGCGATAGTAAATATTCGTATTATTGTAATATTATGCAGATTTTATTGGTTTTGGTAATTCGGATTGTGACTATAAAGGTCATATTCCATTATCATAGATAGAGTTTTGTTTTCTCAAAACGATGTGTAGTATACTTTTAGTGATAATGCCTTTGTAGTATTACCTATTTCAATTACTATAATATATCTAAAATTATATAAGTTTCTGTCTTTATTTATTTAATAACTATTTGGCAGCAGGTTTGCAAATTCATTGTTATATGCAAACGAAATAATAACATTAGGTAATAATTATTGAGAAGTTCCATTATTAATAGAGTAAACTGAAATATTATAGATTCTCTCTGGAAATTTACCTTTATTTATATACCAATAAATTGTTTATAAATTAAAATGCCCATAAAACAGCAGATTTAAAGGAATCTTTCATTTAAATATCGAACTACTCATAACAGTGAAAAGTACATACAATTTTATGTGTCAGTGTTACTTTACAATTAAGTAATATTCGTTGACATTTTTATAAAGATTTTATCAACTGAAACTGTCATAATCAGTAAAGATAGAAACATAACTTTCGTAAACTGTTCAAAAGATAGGAAGTATAAAAAGGTCGTTACGAAGAGGAGATACAGACGTCTGCTAAACGGAGCTCATTTGTATCCGTTAGAGTACACAAAAACAAGAGACCGACTCAGTCGCCTTGATAAATGACTTCTCAGTAAAGTTAAAAATATGCACTTTTTATATACTCGATTAACAACTATAATGCTTCATAAACTAGAATCTAAATAATGTGAGATTCTTATTATACAAAATAAATAATAGTAAAAGCATTATTTTATCAGACTGACCTATCATTCAAAACCATTTAATAGATGCAGTATAATATTAGCGACCAAATTTGTTAAGTCGACGTTTTGCATGGAATCTTCTGAAAATGTAATTACATTTGTATAAATAAGTTATTTGCAGTACTTTATCAACCATGTTATATATTTAATTCAACTTCTACAATCTTTTAATTAAATGTTTTGATTTTCAACAATAAGTATCATATTTAGACGATACCTAAATAACGCGGACGAAACTGTTCGTAGAGAATGCAAAAAATATGCATTAGAAATAATTGTAAAAACCAAACGAAGCAGACGTCGCCCTCATTCTCTCGGCTCACTGGCCTTTACTTAGACGTAGCAATTACAGCGAGGCCCGACACTCCAACCATGATTGAATTACTTGCTATTTAATTTAGCTTTGAACCTTAGACGTATAATATTTCAGGTTCTTACTTGGCCTTATTTCGTTCTTAATTAATCATGGTACTTTCTCAGTAAAACATTCTACATTTGTCTGGCAACTTTTAAAAGTATATGAGTCCTAGAGGTCCTACAATTAAATTAAATTTAAAGTTTTACATACATTCCAATTTCAAACACGGACCAATTTAACGCTAAAATATAAACACCTAGATACAATAAGCACGGTGAAACCGCAAAGGTAATTTTCGTATATGAGACGATGTTAGGCAGGTGCAGGTTGTAGTAGCGAAGTCATTGCGATCAATTTAACAGAGCACTTAGTGCGCGCCACTCCGTCACGCCACGTTAGCCCCGACCTCCCTCAAGCCAAATTATCTTCTATACATATATGCATGTACTGAAATTCACTTATACCTCTGCTGCCTGTACGACATCGCTTGCGACATCCGTATACACGTCTTTTTTGCTGAAACGTTAGAAACTTGTTTGGTAGTTTGCATAACATAAAATAGGATAAAACAATGACATACAAATACATTCCCTTCTTGTATAATGTCTAAATCCTATTATTTTTCTAGCAAAAAAATATCATGTTAGTAAAAATATTAGGTTTAAATTAAAATTTGTCTTTAATTTGGTATGGATAATATCGAGATTTAAGGTACTATGTTAGCGGTGGACCTATCATAGCTGCCTCTGTTACGTACATCACTTAGGATCGCTTAGTAAAAGAACTACTTTTAAGAAAATTTAAGGAAATCCTGTTGGAAATTAAATAGAAGGTCAGGTACAATTTATAGTATATTGGGGAAAGTAGGGCAGCATGATTGAAAACGAACGGATTCATGGGTGACATTATCTTTATTATGATCTAGCTCAATTGCGCATCGCTCCTGGTATTATCATTTTATTTCATAATTTCTGGTCATACTTCCTTCGAACTATCTTACGGTTCGTAATAAAATATGGTTTTGAATCATTGAAAACCATATTAGGATATCGTTGTCTTGTATGATATGTTTTTTTAAAAATCTATTCTATCCAGAAAAATAATATTAAATTTTTGCATTTTTTTAATGTTAATAAAAAGCGATCAAGAACGCTCAAAGTCAAGCATGTAATTTGTTTAGTTCATTTCGAATTTACTAGGTTAGGCTTTTAAGCTATCGGACTTTACACAAGTTTCATTTCCCGAAAGGATTATTTTTAATAAACAAATTATTATTATTCACTTATCCATAATCGTTAAGAAGAAGGATGTTTGCGCGCCGCCGCCCTATTTGTTTCCGCCCTCACAAATATTGACTCAAATGTCGACTTCTGACATGCAATTAAGTTTATGCTAAAGTGAAATAATATAACTATGAGTTCTGTATTTTATTTAGGTAGAAGAGTTATTCTAGCAACCTTATTTTAATTATCGCATTTCATAAACATTTTTTTTATAAGAGGATTCTTAATTTTAAATGACGTTGATATATAATAGGATCTTAAATACCACAAAGGTTCTATCTCTACATTTTCTTTTGAACTGACAGCAATAAATAGTTAAATAAATTAGCATCGTTCCTCTAATATTAATGTATTATTATATATGTTTGTTATTTCGTTTTATGTGACTTCTACTTTCTTAACATTTGCACTTTAACAACCAAGTCAAGGCAATACATTTTTAGAACATATATACATACTTGTATATTACTATAAAATAGCTTGTTTGTCGTGTTCCTTTTTTAAAACATTGTCTAAGAGGAATTTTATCATACAATTTTTGAGCGAAAGTTATACTTTACAAGTAAGAAAAACGTAACATTCCATCTGAGTTCAGAAGAAATTTTAGTACGTACATAGACATTACGTTAGGATAATTCCAACAAGTTTAATAAAAAGCTAATGAGAATGCAGCCAACCAACATTTCCAGTTAAAATGTTTGCGCAGTTTCTCTGTGGCCTTTAAATTTACGTACAACTACCATTATGTGAGATGGTTAACTAGTTTCTAGGATAGCTTTTGAAAGCCTTTTAATTACGGATTTCAAATGAAATTTTACACTGTACTGCACTGAATAATTTTATGAACAATTTAGTTTGAGTATCCTAGATTTATATCTACGATTTTTTATTTTTTCGGAATACTTTAAAAGATTTCATAGTTTTTAATACTATTCGATACATATGGCTAATATCTAATACGTTGTTGTTAACATTTAATTGTTTGTTTTGATTAAGAATGGTTTTCTGAATATTCAGCTATTTATAGCTTTCTCGTGTTTACATGTAAACAACCTAGTTGTTGAAGACGTTTGTCGATGACATGTCAATTTGTACCCGTCAGCATATGTCGGGCCTGGGGATCGCCTGAACCGACGTCCAATATCGGACAGCCATCAACTATTTTAGCTTTACATACAAATATTTGGATAGATCCTTTATAAAGTATTATATTGATCTAAACATATAATAAGTTCGATATTTAATTCCGTCTGATGTTCTTATATATATTTAAATAAGAATTTAGTCTAGACTTTAAAGTATTAATTTCTCGATACGTTTGGCCTGGAATTGTGAAAGGGAATTTGAATTATTTTTATAATAAATTAAATAAGTAGCAAATGTTATATCAAGAAAGGTATAGAATAGATTAGATGGCAAGATATATTATGATATTTTTTTAAATTAAATACTATGAAATCGAAATCTACGTAAATGGAGCCATAGAAATTACTACAATTTTAATAATTTAGCAAACAATTCAGAATAAATCTACTAATACTACTTTCGAATGTTACTTAAAATTAGTAAATATGTTATACGTTTCCGCCAATATAATAAAAATTGTACAATATTTTATAATTTTCATAATTACACTAGGTATAACACGTTATTACTCCACTTAATTACGTTTCACCCTCGAAACTCACAAAAATATTTGTCGTACAACAAATTTCCGCCATAAATCTCGTGAACTTCTACAAAGACCCGAGAATGTTAAAAATGGCGACAAATTCTTCACCACTTCCCAACATTTCTCATGGAATCTCAGAAGCGCTCTTCGTAACAAATGTGTAGTCGTATGATTTCCTTATTTGGAAGAGTTGCACTTACAGTTGAATTATAAGGCCTCTTTTGTATAGACAAATAAAAATTCCGCTATAAATTAATATTTGATTAATTGACCTCCTTACGTTGACAGGATAGAAAAAGGAAACATAAAGTATAATAATATTTTAAAGTTTTAGATATTAATTTTTCATATAAATAAAAATATCAAATTACTGTTTACAATAAAACAGATAATAACAACCACACTCTAAAATAATAACTTTACTAAATAAAAAGTACAGATAAAAATAGGCTTATTTTACTGGATTCCACATCAATATTATATAATTAATATTATACTTGGAGTTCCAAGATAGCAAGCTACTTTCTTGCATGCAAAGTTACATTTTGATACGACACTTAAAAGTTGACAAAAATTGACTC
>JAOSYY010000009.1:2053041-2082036 GCA_025727935.1 Hebomoia glaucippe | reverse complement strand
ATATTCTCCCCCACATTCTTCCGGCTAGGATAGGGCCGATCTGGTGGCCGGTAGACGTTGCGTTCATTACTGCACATCGTACATGTAAAATATGATTTTTATAAATCATTTTAAGAATATTATCTTTTGTATTAAATTAATTAATTCCAAAATATAAATACCTTATTACCAGACATTTTGAACGTTGCCTACTATATAACATTTCTTTCATCTTCGTCGTAAATTCACATGTAATGAATAATAGTTCTTATTAATACTCGTCACCTACCTTACATTAAATCAAGAGGGCAGTACGATAGTACGCAAAACTTAACACGTAAGAGGAAACAAATTTACTTTTAAACATAAGAAATTTCTATTATCAAGTGAAAATTTTCTAATGAATTCTAATATTTTGATAGTCTTTTATAATAAAATTTATTTAAATTCACTACTTTTGACCAGTTTATAGCGTGTAGTTAAAAGATAGCGTTTGTGGTATGTATGTATATATATACCTATTCTAAAAAAATAACTAAGTTAAAATATTTGTAAAATTTTTAAGTTTCAATGTGTTGGCTTGACTAAACTTCATTCCTCGAGTTAGGATAGTGGTTAGATTCGATTAAAATGGGCAATATCACAGTCATCGTTCAATTCAAACTAGGCCATATGATAGAACTAGAAACTATTTGGGCTCGTTGGTGGGATATGCCCTACAGCAAATGAATTGGAATGCAATCATGTATAAATACTAACGCGATTTTCTAAAATTAATGTCACTATCACACAATCACTACCTACTAACACATCACCTTACGCAGAATAAACGAAAATACAAATATAATAATTCTAAGGTATTTAATTAAGTTATTCATAAGCCTTAAACATATCATACGGCATTCTTACACGAGATACTTCACAGCAGACGTAGTCCTTGTTCACGTCTGAACAATCATCATTGGTTTCTAACAACTTGTCCCAAGGGCATGTGCCGCTTTTTAGACATATACCTCGAGCATTGCTACAACTTATTACGAAACTATCTAAAAATATGAAATAATGAAATCAAGTTTACTAATTTTATATAAATATAACAGGGTACATCAACGTAAGGTGTTAATATGATTTCGGCAATAACCTTATAAGAAATTAAGTTGTGACTATATTTTTAACGAATGTAACATTTCTAATGTTATCCCTCAACAATATCATCCATATTGTTTTTACTCTAAGTTTTGGTAAAAAGGGAATATAATACACAATTTCTTTCTCTTAATTTAATTCTTAATTCTAAACATTATAACATATCGAATATTACCTTTATTCTTCGGCTGTTTATTTCTTAAATTTTTAAATTGACTATATACAAGTGAATCTTTTATCAATAATAGTGCGAGGATAATCAAATTAACGTTATAACAGTGCATAATGGTAGCAGGTGATTTAGATTGTAATATTACAGCTTGGAACAATGGCGACGCAGCAATAATTGAAAACCTAAACAATACTTGTGCATGATGTTATGCAATTGTGCAATAACAATGACTACTATGAACATTAAATTGGCAACATATTAATACCGATGTATATTGCATCACTAACATTATTGTTATATTTAAAAATATATATATTGTCCAATATTTATTTAGTCTTTTAATTTTCAGTATATTCTGATCAATTACCATAATTTATTGTGCGAACATCATGTCATTTATATAAGTAATATATTCATTTATTTAGATAGCATTTTACTAAATAAAACATTAAAGAGAGATCTGCTCGATGTATTATTTACAAAGACGGGTTTTCCTTTAAAGGAGGCTAAAAGCACTTTACCTTTTAGTTCATGCAGCACACACATCGCGACGTGGCAAGTAGAATGCAGCGAAGCGTTATTCCTAGATGTGCAAGTAAGCGGTGAACGCAACACTTACGTGAAATGCATCACTTTGAATATTTAGGTTGAAAACTTAGAACCCAAGAGAAAAATCAGTAATTACAGTTTTCTTAAGGATGCAGCTCAGTCTAAAGTTTTCCGAAAATTTATTTTTAAAATAACAAAATAACGGACCATTATAGAACGTTAGAACAATTTCTTAACTTTTCGCTTGCGTTAATGTCGGTTTTATTAATCAACTCTGGTTGTCGATTGATAAAGATATTCGTTTACATAAAAACTAGCTCATCTTTTCTGATTAGAGGTATATTGACCATTGGCACTTCATTTAAAACTTAAACAAGAAATAGATAAAATATGCAAACTTAATTATCAAATTAAAATCGGATATTATTATTAAAATCGGAGAACGCAATAAAATCATATCATTTATCTCAATACCATAATTGATCGGTTCTTCAGAGGTTTAGGCTTAAGAGGCTCAGTTTAGCGGTTTAAGCATAAGAAACAAGAAAGTTACTGTCGCATTTATAATTTTACTTATTTGATTAAATTATTTGAGTTAGGATATTTCATACTCTGTTAAAGTAATATATCAACAGGAAAAAAACAGAACGAGATAAGCATGAGGTTATATTCAAAATATGGATTTTTATACAGATTTAAGGCAAGTAATCATTTACATTATTCTAAACCATAATTTTAGTAGGTTGTAGAAAAGTAATGGCAACTGAAACGTAATGATAAAACATTTTATGGCGCGTAAAATAAAATGATTAAGCCTCATTCGGAGAAATTAAAATTCGCTACGAGTTTCAACCGTGGTAATATAATCAGGCGTGAACTTTGCATTCTAGGCGCTTTGGTATTTGCATTTTTATGTACCTAGGTTACAACTCATTTAACATGTTTTAATTTTTTATTTTTAAATAATTTTGTTATAATAAGCATGACGAAAGATTTTGAAATCTACTTCTGTAACGTGGATATCCATTTACTAATTATGAAAATGCCTTTTTTTCGGTAATAAACTAATGAACAACGAAATTTATAGCTGTTTTTCTAATATATTTGCAATAGTGCGCCAAAACAGCTCGAAATGTCATGGCGGCGAGTGTGACGTCACGTCTAGGTGCTTGTTAGATGCCGTAAACAAACAGAGCAGTGCAGTGTGTTTCGTGGGAAATTCACCCAGCATCATCACATTAAATCTGGGCAAATTTGAGCTATTTGCCTTAAAAAAGCCTGGTTCCATTGTTCCAAGTTAATCGCTAAATCATCACTATTTCACAAAACACGTAATTGTATTAACACCAATGGATGAAAGTGACGTTTACTGAGGCGTGACATCATGCACTGTAATTGGTGTTTCAGTCGCTATTTTGACCGATTATTGCAGTATTTTAATCTTTTAATTTATTAAAAATCTAAATAATCTCAATTTTTGAAAAGAAGTATATCAGGATTTCAAATCTTTTTATATCTATTGTACCGTGACATCATTAAATCTTTGATTTTTTGCTAGTGTCATGCCTATTGAACTATTACTGAAGAATATCTAACGACTTTTGCTTATTCAATTTAAAATAGATCTATTGATCATTTTTGGTTTTATATCCTCAGCCCTGGTTTTCAAATAAGTCTTTGTGCCTTCATTTTCTTTAAATACATTAATATATTGAATCGTACATAAATATATCTAGGTCTTGGCGATTGACCGACTTGTTACCCTTTCAATTGCAGGTTCACGAGGTCTCGAGGGTCGCGTCTGACGGAGTCCACTACGAGTAAAAAATTCAGCTCGGTTGGTTAACATGTTTTATTTAAAAACCCTGCGCACTGCGGCCTCTTGAAATATTTACTAACGGTCATGGTTCCTATAACTGTCGGGAAAGCTAAGTTAATATTGAATCGTGTGACTGAATGGTATTTAATTATCATACAATATGTTTAGGGTTTCTGTGTTTTGATTCAAGCAAATTTTTGAAAGCCTCAAATTACACAGATACTAACCACTGTTTTCTTAAAAATATTACAATAACCTAAGTTACTTCTTACTTTAGCTATCTGCAAATGACACTCCCATCAACCATTTCGAAGACTAGACGGATTTACAGACCGATAGACAGATCGACTGCCAGACGGACAAACATACAGAGATAGACACATAAAAATTAATCAAATAGTTTAAGTTATGAGTATCGTATATACTTTCATATGCATTTAAAAAAGGTTTTTATTTTGGTATTAGAAACTGACAATCAATTTTTCAATTTTTTTTGTATATTCTAACATAATATAACCATCTTGATATCCAAACGATTCAATAAATAACTCCAAACAATAACGCTATAACAAATACATTTATTCCATAAATAATGATTAAGCGCGTTATTGTATCAGTTAAACAATCCGCAGTTTTCGAATATCCTAAAATAAACGTATAAAAATATATTATTACATTATGTAGAAGACATAAACGAGGGATAGATATTCGTAATGGGTACTTACTCCGTGGTCGCCATCTGAACTTTATGGAGTGTATGTAAAACGACGATAAAAACGGTAAACGCGAAACTTAACTATGAGAATAAGTAGGTATAAAGCCGATATTAAAAAAATATTCTAAAATATATAAAATGCATGTACTAAGCTATACTAATATTACGAGTATAACATAAATGGATGAATATTCAATTTACACAAAAACAGATGTATGGTTAATAAAATATTTCACACGAAAACAATTTGCCGAATTATAAAAATGTTTTGTTCCAACTGTAACCTTAACGCTAATGTTAATGTAGACAGAATCGCGGGTAACCGCTGTTATATAGTAAAATATAAATCTTGTATGAAATAATTACCTATAAGGCAGTATTAAAAAGTATTCAATAAATAAAACATTTACAAATACTAGTTTATAAAATTAAATCTAGTACCACTGTTTCTCTTACGGACGGCACATCTAACTAAATGGTAAAATTATTGCTCCACCGTTTCTGGTCTGATCGTTAATTGGATTGATAACAATGAAGGATGACGTAGGTGAAATGCAATTTTAAAACTAGCGCTGAAATACGTGTGGCGGGAGAGAGTAGTGCAGCGCTTCTAAACCCAATCATGCGAGTTATTGAGCACCGGCCTGTAACATTGCTCGTCACTATGAACATGGACTCTCCGTGGTATGATACTAGATTATTCTTAGATTCCACCTTATGTTTTGTTCACCTTTTTCTCTACAAACTCAATTTGTACTGAAATGCAACCATCATATCATTAAGATCCGAAAATAAACATATTACATGTATCTCTGTAAAATTTCATTTTATTTTTCCAAGACTACTTGTAGTATATGGTAGACTAAGTAGATAAGAATTTGATATAATTACATTATGATATGTTGATATAGTCAAGATAATGTACATAAGGATATCTTTATGTACATTATCTTTGGCTACAAGTATTAGGAGTCCAATTCCCCCCCTGTTAGTTTTAAAAAACACTAACAATTAAATATGACGGTCATATTTAATTGATAGTAAATATTTCAAATTGTAACAATTAAGTAATCAAACTTGGTACTTACAATATTGGATTGCATAACTGAAATCATATAATATAATGTTTGCATGGGCCTCTAATAACCTTTTAAAAATATTTACTTTTGGTAAATACATTTTATGTTTTCGAGGATACTCTACATACCACAGAGCGATCATGATTAAATAACACTGTTGCACCGGTAGCTTGGCTAATGACCTGCTCGTAGCACTGGACAGTGGGATATTGCATATTAGTGCAAGGCCCGCAGCAGTGCATATCACAAAATTGATTCCTCTGGACATTAAATTATCACAACCCCCGGGCTAATCATATCGAGATTATCTAAAAGCATATATATTATGTCGACAAATAAACATAATTTTAATTATAATAGTTTGATCTGTAGGAGACGGTACGTTGTTTATTCGCCCACCAATGGTAAATTATATATATATATTACTTTTAAACCGTAAAGTTTATCGCAAAAAGCATTCAGATCTTTTTTGAAGAGCGTTATATTTCCTACAAAAAACAGCTGTCAAAGTATTTTTAGCTACATTTGTTTCGGTGGAAAACAATTAACTGCAAAGAGTGCAAAAATCCCATGTTAAATAACATGGGAAATGTATTATGATTTCAGCATGGGTTAATGTGAATATGGGAAATAACGGACACCCTAATATATATAAGTATTTAGTGTAATCATTTATTGAATAGGATTTGATTTATTTTGTCAATGAACAAAATATATATTTATTGTTCTATTATTTCTATTATTTTATAAATTATTATGAAGCTATCATTCCACGATCTTCGGATATAAAATGTTTCTTAACACGAATATAAAAACGTATGAGACTATTTAGGGATTGAATTTTGCTGTTCCGATAAGTAGGAGTGAAATTCATTAGACTGATATCTTGATTGAGACCTAATTTTATGAATATTTAAAAGTTCCCGAATTCCCTAACATACTTCAACTGCATAGTCTACATTGGTAGATTTGTATAATTGTGTGTATAAATCAAGAGTTAGAGTTTAAATAATTTTAATAGATAATGGTAAAGACAATCTTGAAAAATACCGTGCATGCTTATTATGTCGCCGACAATTAACGTTAGTATAATTTATTTGAAGAATTCCATTAGCGCTCGGGCACAATTTCATTGTAAAAAGTTGAAATTTAAAAGGGTCAAGTTTCACAGCGGCATTGTTGGTTCCAGCTTTAATGAAAGTATCACAAAGCAGCTTACGGGTTCGCGTCGTGCAACTTTTCGCCTTCCAACTTCAAAGAAATAAAAGGAAAACTCGTAGAATAGCATAACTGGCTAACTTTTACACTAAAACTTTTCAGGTGAGTTTCACTTCCACTCGGCTTAAAAATTTTAAGAAATAAATTTATATGAAAACGTTTTTTTACACAATGATGTATTTATTTGAGGATATATAATATATCATCTTATATATTACAATTGATAGCCTTAATAACAAATATATAAATAAATTAAATAGATTTTCTACTCAAAGCTGATTTAAATGAAAAAATCAGTGCTACATATTGTAATACATCTGGTCAATAAGTAGCACGAGAACGAGATGTTCTTGTTAGAGAAATAATAAATTCTATATTTCTGTTATTTTTTTTTGTCTTATATTACTTTTATTAATATGGCTTTTCCATACAAACTTTAAAACGAACCGGACACACAAATCCAGTTTGTCAATTGAAGTGTCTAGAATGTATTACCGCATATGGCATACCTTGCATACATATTGTGAAAATTGTTTAATTTTCGTGGTTAAAATCAATCCAATATCCTAGTCTACAACAATCTAAACAATATGTAGGTACTTTATGGACTATATTGCATGTCTGCTGGCCTTGCCTTGAGCAATAAAATTTATAAATATTGTGTAATCATACATAAATAATTGTAATTAACAATTTACTGTATGTAGTAACATTTCTTACCTTCTGTGGAGTATAAAGATAAAAACGGCTATCTTCATAGTGTTCGAGGTGGTTGTAATGCGGAAATCAAGATGGCGCTGCAGTAGTAAATGGATATGTGTTAAAGAGAAATAAAGGAAGACTGACACTAGATGACGCTTATTACAAAATAAGCTTAAAATATTAAAAAGATATAATTCTTTTTCTTCCTGCGTCTTATTTGCCATTTCAACAGTATTTTTGAATTTTTGAAGCATTTGGAATCAGTATTTTACTTTACGTAGATACCAAGTGTAAATTCCTAAATATAGACGCCAAAAAAATGTGACATTAGAGTTCTTAAAGAATGACTTTTGACCATTGAATTCTGTGTAAAATCTAAATGAACTATAATTTCTGTATTTATTTAACAATACTCAATACTTATTATAAAAAATTTAAAACGCTGCGTACTTCATATCCTTCTAAATAAATCTTTAGATTACCTGTGGTAAAAGCAATTTTTTTATATATCTCGTACTGAAAAATAAATGTTTTAATAATTTTTCTAGATAATATGACATTCACACTATGGGCCTGGGTAAGCGCGAGCGTTTATTTAATTAAAATTTAAGTTATGGATAAGAATTAAGCATTTGTATTGTTTCAGGGTGCAAATTCTCACGGCCAATTAGGTCTTAATGAAATCAGTGAACAAATTAATGCTCCAACAAAAGTCAGTAGAGATTTCTGGTGTAAAACGAAACAAGTGGCGTGTGGAGGTGGACATTCACTATTATTAGATGAAGAAGGAAAATTATTTGCTTGTGGTTGGAATGTGAAAAAACAATTAGGACTTGAAAGCGAAGTACACTCATTTCAAAGAGTATGGGGTTTAAGTGGAATTCATTTTACAAACATATCATGTGGCTGGGATTTCAGTTGTGGTGTAACTGATGATAAATTTTTATTTGTTTGGGGTTCTAACAGTCATGGGCAGTTAGGGCTACCTAAAGAGCATTTCACTGAAGCTGTTAAACCTGTAAGATTGCAAGTAAATGCCCATTTGGTTTCAATGGGTTTAAGGCATACAGCTATTATTAACTCTAAGGGTGAGGTTTGGGTAACTGGATCTGGTAAGCATGGCCAGCTTGGTTTGGGGATGGGTACTTTAATTTCAGATAGATTTCAGAAAGTTCCATTAAAAACTAGATTAACACATTTAGTTTGTGGACAAAATCATACTTTAGCATGGAGCTCGGATGAAAAGGCATTGTATGTATGGGGAGATAACAAACATGGACAACTGTTACTGAGTACTGAGAAATATAAAAAGATTTACAAACCTGAAAAGATTGATATTGATGTTAAGCAAAAGGTCAAAAAACTTCTCAGTGGTTGGACCAATATTTTGTTGTGGTTAGACGATGGGCAGCTTCTTACTTGGGGCAGAAATAATTATGGACAACTTGGAACTGACAAGCCTTTTGAAGGGAGCATAGTTCATGTAAAGTTACCAGGTATATATATCTTATCATTAATATTATCTTAAGATTACTCTATACTAGAAACTTGGTGCTAGCTGAAAAATATGGAAACTTTTTAAATAATAACTATTTCTTACTCTATTGTGATTGCCATTTGCATTAAATAGTATTTTAGGTATATGAATGTATTATCTTCTATAATATAGTAAACATTTAACTGGTTAATATCTGTACATTGATAATATTTGAGAAAACTATTATTATGGGACTTTAATGTTTTAGAACCCAAAACAACCATTTTTAGAATTTCTGTTTGTGTCTATGTTCATGCTTATCTCGGAAACCGCTGAATTAATATAAATGCAGTTTTCATTATAGTATCTTAGTAAGCTTAACTAAACATTTAGTGTTTGTTTTACTTCAATCAGTTGAGAATATGAAAGTTAGCAGTATAAAGTATAGAACTACAAGTTCACCAACAATATATTATGGCTTTTGATATATATTATGAAGAAATGTTTATGTTAAGTATGATAAGAAGTGTACAGATTCCTTTAGTATAAGTTCCAATGTAATTAGATCTATATGATTAATCATTATGAATGGAGTTCAGCATAGCCTGGTCTTGCATAGATTGCACATGAACACAACTGTGTATTTAAAATTATATCTTCCATACACATATTAAATTGATAGAAATAGTGTGTCCGTACCTTTTATGAATTTATGGATAAAGTATCATAGACATGTTTTTTTACTTTTGTCTGTCTGTATCTAGAGGCTAATCTCTGAAAGATCTCTACAGATTTTTTTCGTGTTTAAATATAATATATTTTCTTTTATACATATAGTAAATCAATAGATGAATTTAGGGATTCAATAAAATAACTTAATAATAATATGATACACAACTAGAAGTGTGTTACTAAGGAAATCAATGAAGCTGGTTTTAACTATATACTTGTATTATTGGTACAAAATTTTACTTATTGTTTATAGGTAACCGACAAGTCAAAGACATAGTTTTGGGCTCAGAACATACTGTATGCTTAGCAACAGATAACACTTTGTGGGCTTGGGGTTGGAATGAGCATGCCAATACTGGGACAGCATCAGGAGACTTTGTGTTTTCCCCAACTATTATACCATTAGAGAGCATATCACATACTAAGATTACTCAAATATATGCTGGAGGCGCTCATAATTTTATAGTAACAGAAAATGAAAAGAGTTAATTTTTAAAAATTACATTTTACAATCAGAACTTTAACTATAAATTTTCTATAGTAAGGGTAGCGGTGTGTATAAAATAATTAATATCATATAATTTTGTACATAATATATGATAGTAGTTATTTGTTACTTGGCAATTCAAATTAAAAGAATAGGTCAAACATTTTTTGCTTTTGTGCCTCTAGACCAATTTTCTCTGTAACTATAACAGTTCCTCCCTATGGTTTCCTTAAAGATTGTGATACTTACTTAAGAAATTATATTTTGTTACGATTTTTTGTTTCTTTATAAAATTATAAAGATTCTCCTACATATCCACAATATGATTACAATCCGAAACTACACATATATTTATGTTATTGAGATAGATATCTGCTTGAAAAATATTAAGACACTATGATTCTTTAGAATTCTTTCCCATACCATATTGAACCCAATATCATTAGTATGTAGACACAGAAAGCAAAACCTTGAAACTATACGAGGGAAGATTCTATCATATGTGAAGTGCTGAGTCTCAAATAGCTATAGAAGGTTATAAAACTTTAAACTTGGTTAAAATATACAAATTATTTCAAAATTTTATGCTAACATTCAATAATATTGATATGGTTTATTTGTCATAAAGATTTTCAATGATACATAGAAAATACTTAAAATTTTTGAGAAATCACAACTACATCAAGGTTAGACTGATATCACTAGCCATTTTAAAAATACATTTGCATTGTAAGGCAATACTTAATAATTAAAATGTTTATTTTTTACTGCCAGGACGTAAAAAATAGACAATGGCAGAAAAACACTGTTCATCACTTTCACCTTTTTCTTTCAGATTTGACTGTTTTACGTTTTTCTTTTTTCTCATCCTTGAGTTGTTTTTGTTTTTCTCTGTAAAGAAAAAAATTTATTAACTAGAACTTTTCTGAAGAATAAAATCATTTTCAACTTTAATTTTCACCTTCACCATTATATTGATATTTATTGACAAAAGGCAAAATGAATGTTTGCTTTGTATAGCTAAAACACTGCATATTTATACTATGCTACAAAATTTACATTTTCACTAAAGAGAAAGATTAGGTAAACATTAAAAATACCTGTCTTCTCTATCCTTTTCCTTCTTCTTCTGTGCTTCAAGTCTAGCCTGTTCACGACGTTCTTTTGCAGCTGCAGCAACATCTAAAGCGTTTGTATTTTTTACTAATTCTGGTCCTTCAGACTCATCTACAGGCCCTGTGTCTTCCTGTATTAGAAAGTTAAATCTTACAACATATGAATCTACCATTTTGTCAATTCCACCAAAACACGTTAACATAATAATATGCTAATGGTTTATTTTTATTTGATAATTTGGAAATAATTTAACTAGTTGCAATGCCCACTAATAATTTTCACAGCCTCACTATCCAAGATTAATGGTTCATAATGCAAATGAAATGGAAATATTCCTTGCACTTTTTTAATGTCAGAAATTATAAAATGTACTAGCAATATGCTAAGAAAAATTTTCAAATAGCTTAAGGTGGAATAAGGACAGCAAAAGCTTTAAAATTGTTTATCATTACTGGGTTTGGTTTTGTTAAAAGTACAGATGATGTTTATTTATTTATAAATTACCTCATTATCAGACAATTGGCTATACTGAGATAAAATAGCTTCACGGATTTTCTTCTCTTCATCAGTGTACTCTCGACGAGTAGTAGTCGTTAGCTTTTGAGATTCAAGCATCTTTGTTAGCTGCACATCGACATCTATATTGGAAACTTGCTTTGGACACTCTTCATTTGGTTTGCATAATTCCCATTTTTCAATGATTTCATTAACGTGAATTGTAATATCAGTTTCCTGTGAAATAATAGATTACGTAAATAACCATCCAAAATTTTACTATTAATTGCAAGTCAATAATAATGAAATATGCCATAATATTATCTACCCAAAAATGAGAAACTCAACTTACCACAATTTCAGAAAGTATACCTTCTAATGCATCTTTTTTCTCATCTATAGAATCTTCTGCTTGCAAAATACCTGAAATATAGGATCCAAAAACGCCTTCATCAGTTTTAAGGGTCTTTAATTTATTGTTCAACCACGGCTCGAAATCCGTCATGACAGCCGCCATATTGGTGGTTTGACATTTTCTTTTTTAATGTCCTTTCAAACCGATGAATAGTGATTCCTATAATAACCAATATTTCCATAATTCTGTGCATAGAGTATCACCGGTTTAGAAATCGATAAATTTTATATATAGCAGCACTAACAAAATATTAGACATTGACATTAGAGGTTTCATACTCTCATGTTTCATCGATGATTTCGTCTTGTCATTGTTAAAGCGGTGCATCGTTATTACTAAGCAATTTCAAGTCTTTGAATACTTTTTAAATACAAAAATGTCGGCACGTTACGATAGAGCAATTACAGTATTTTCCCCCGATGGTCATCTGTTGCAAGTAGAATATGCACAAGAAGCAGTACGAAAGGGATCTACCGCGGTACGTTGAAAAATAGCTATTTATTGAAAAATTTTCGTTGTAGACTATCAAATAAGTTTCTGGTCTATTTGTTGTAGGTCGGTGTAAGGGGCAAGGATGTCGTAGTGTTAGGAGTTGAGAAAAAGTCAGTTGCAAAGCTACAAGAAGAAAGAACTGTCAGAAAAATATGTTTACTTGATGATCATGTTGTAATGGCATTTGCCGGTTTGACGGCAGATGCACGTATACTGATAAACAGAGCTCAAATCGAGTGCCAGTCTCATAAGCTGACAGTAGAAGACCCGGTTACTTTGGAATACATTACAAGATATATAGCTGGCCTCAAGCAAAAGTATACACAAAGCAATGGTCGCCGTCCATTTGGTATTTCCTGCCTCATCGGTGGATTTGATTATGATGGCTTTCCTAGACTGTTCCAAACTGAACCTTCAGGGATTTATTATGAATGGAAAGCAAACGCAACAGGAAGATCTGCAAAAACTGTACGAGAATTTTTAGAAAAAAATTATAGTGCTGAAGAAGTTGCAACGGAAAATGGTGCTGTTAAGGTAAATGAAAATTTTAAACCTATTTTTCACTTTAAAATACTACACTATTGTAGATGATTGCCAATGTATTATAAATAGGACAGGATGGCATGAGATTTACGTAGTTAATATTTTTATACTAAAATCTTCATATTAGTTATATGTAATATATAAAATTATATTATAATTATTATGTATCATTATAATACCAAATATGTTCTTCTAATTACAGCTTGCCATCAGAGCTCTGCTTGAAGTTGTGCAATCGGGCCAAAAAAACCTTGAAATTGCTGTTATGAGACGCAATTTACCTATGCAAATGTTAGACTTGGACACCATTAACTCATATGTTACAGTCATTGAAAAAGAAAAAGAAGAAGAAGCTGAGAAGAAAAAACAGAAGAAGTAATTTTAATTTGTATTTTTTATGTTTAATACATGGCATAAGGAATAATAATAGCTTTTTATTTTATATTATATTTAAGAATTGAGTAAATCTATAGTTTGAGATATTTGTGAATAGAGTTCCTTCAAATTTGAAACACTATCTTGACTTGATGGCTTATTGATCATAATGTCATTAAACATTTGGTCCCATTCCCCATGATAATGATTGGTATCTCCATTGGACTGAAATAAGAGATAATGTAACAAAATGATGGGATTTATATATCTTAATTACTTCTATGTTATGATTGTTATCATGTCATATAGCCTATGTCAGTTAAAATACATTATAGACTAAAAAAATAATTATTATAAATTACCTCTGCAAAACTAATGTCATCATTTTGATCATTGCTTACCGATGGTAAGACACAGTTCAATGAATTACTATCTTTTTCATTGCTCTTCTTAGTAATACCTTGATCAATTTCACAATCAATGTTAAACTCCGCAAGTAATTCAACACCTGAGTTTTCTTCTTTTGGCTCAGTATCAAGATCAGGCATGCTTAAGAATTGTGGTGGATAATTATCATTAGATGGCTGACTTGAATCATCAGAGAATTGAATAATATTCCCACGTGAACCAGTCCTGTCAATAGTAAACATTATGGAAAACTTTATCTAAGAATTAGGAAAATTATGTATACAAGATTAAGAGTGAATTAGTTAGCTTCAATAAACAATTTATAATTCAATCTAAAACATGTAAAGATGTTCCATTAAACACAATAATTGTCCAATATTAATGAATATCATTTTATTTGCTACATACCCAAAACCACCCTCGGCAACAGCATCATTATGCTTAGCATGGCTTTCAAAATCTGAATATTAAAATTAAATGGATTGAGAGGACAAGGATTTTTTGAGGACACAGGCAAAACGAAAAGGAATATTGGAATGGACCTGAATGTGATAAATCTCTTTCAATTTTTCTAGGGGGATCTTCATTACCAATCATCCAGTCTAGTTCTAAATTATCCTCCTCTTGAAAGTCATCCTGCTCATCTAAAAGTCCCCAAATGTATCAATAATACATTGAAAGTTATATGTACGAGGAATATCAATATCATTTTATTGTATTTAAACTTCTTACATTAATTACCATCAAATGCATCAATAATTATTAATTTATGTATTCTATAAGATATCTACCTTCATATTCAGTCATCTGTTTTGGAGAATCTTGTTGAATGAATAAATTTTCAGCTGCTTTTTTAAGAGCTATTTGTAAAGCTCGTCGTGCTTTTTGCAATGGAGTCATATACACTGATTGGTCATTGCTTCCATAAATAGTCTAATAAAAAATGTTTAAATGAAAATATTATTAAAATTTATTACAAGGACAGCTACGTTAATCTCAAACCTTCGCTTTAAAATTCTTTTTCATTGTAAGAGCCTTTCTTGTTATCTTATTAAGTAACTCAGGGCGGCCGAATTGGAAAAAATCATGCATGTATTCATGCATATATGGATTACTTGAGTTACAAAGAGGATCTTGTAGATGTGAAGTTACCTTACGAAAACCATACAGATTTAGCTGTCTAACAAAGCTAGATATGTTTGCAGTCTTAAATATAGAATGATTGCATTGTAAATATGAATGCAAGACCCGGTAATTTAATAGAATAGTACGTCCTGTCCCTCCCCACAAAATAGCATCGGTATGTAGGTCTAATAAATACCAAAGCTTTTGCGGAAAGCGCATTTGTCTTATAGCGTTTGTAACTTCCTGCATATTTTGTTTACTATTTGTTCTTTTAAAACGGCTTATTTGTGATAGCAATTAAAAATTCGCGCTTAAAGTCAAATCTCTAGCTTCACTCAATTTATCATAGAGTAAATACTACAGTTTTGTGCACAAAACACAGACTGATAAGAGAAGAACTCGCAGGGCCACAGTATCGTCATTAATATAATTATATATACTACATCTCTACAATTACTGTTTTGATAGTATGAAAAATATTTAGTTTGACAATTGACGTCCTTGGCATAACTAAAAAGTCACTGTCCAATGGTTTTCCTTAATCTTTTCTTTGTTTTATTTTGAGAATTTCCTTAATTACAAATTAAACATACAAGACAGTCTGTTAACAGTTTGTATTATCGTTTTAATGCCAATAACTTAATATTTAGTATAATTTAGGTATTTATGTAATTTATAGAGCCAATAATGTAATTTGTGGAAGCCAATATTGTTTGAGTCTTTCTGTTATTCCTGTTATTTCTTTTAATTATTAACAATGAATAAATCAAGGTAATGTATCTTATTAATACTAAACGATTCTTATGAATCATCATAAGCATTTTTCATTTTGATTCATTTGCAGATTTTCAATGTTACTATTAGAGCCAGGGGAGATCTATTTTGAAGATTATTCTTGTTCAATGTATAGCAGCAATATTTCAGAAGGTGGGAAAAATTCACCACCAGTACAGGGTCGCTTGAAGCTTTGCTCAAAATCCCTTGTTTTTGAACCAAGGGATTGGTGTTCGCCATTAATAAAATTACATTTAAAAGAATGCATAAAAATAATGGATTTCAATACCTGTGATAAGAAAAATGTGATAAGACTAGAGATGAATCAGTATTGTGAGATGTTAGAAGATAATATTTTAGCACCATATAAATTCAAATATGAGAATAAATATTTTTATTTTTCTCTTGATTTTATATCTGTAGATGAATGCTTGAGTCAAATGCTTCAGCTACATAGAGCATCAACTTTACATGCTCTTGAACACAATAGTATGATAGCCACAATATTACACTCTAGGTATATGAGAATGGTATTTGACCCAGTTATGATGGATGACTATACAGAAGAAATTCTTTGTGAATATCAAGTTGAAAAAATTTCTCCTCTTATAAAACATCAAGGGCGGTTGGCTTTAACACCCACAACCCTGTATTTTCAACCTTTTAGTAATATTGAATGTGTAAGTAACATTCCCTGAAATTAAAGAAATGATTTATGTCTCCATTATATTTCAATTTACAGTAATTTGTTCCAGAGTCCAATTTTAAAAATATATCTTAGAAACATCAAAAGAATGTATAAACGAAGATTTTTACTGAGGCAAGTTGTATGTATCACTAATACTTTTGATTTGCTTATTGCTATTGTATACATAAATATCATATATATATAAATCATTTATAAAAAGGATGAAATTTTTTTGACAATTATTGTACAAGCAAGACTTGCACTTATATTTATTTGTTTCACTTCTAGTTTTACTTGATTTCAGGGTCTAGAAATATATTGCTCAGAGGCCAGCTCACTATCTCATATTTATTTAACATTTCAAAGTTGTGAAGAAAGAGATAAACTCTATACTATTCTTGAAACAATGCCAGATGTGTGCTTGGAGAGAATTCATATTGAGGAAATGACACTTCAGTGGCAAAATGGAATTGTATCAAACTATGATTATCTATCTTATCTTAACTGGTATGTATTTTATTAATTTGCAAATTCATAACCCTTGTAGAAAATTAGATTCTCTATGATTACTACCATTAGCATTTTAGGGAATTGCATACAGTTACAAATGAAAGATAAGAATAACCAAAATAGAGCTGTATAAAGCTTTAATTACTCTATCAAATAAATTGGTTCATAACTAATAAAACAACTAATCTTTAGTCTTGCAGATAGAAGTAAAAATGATCTTACGCAGTATCCTGTTTTTCCCTGGGTTGTTGCTGATTACACATCAACAAGTTTAGATCTATCTAATGTTGACACATTTAGAGATTTATCTAAGCCAATGGGTGCATTGAATCCAGATAGACTGGAGAAATTGTTGGAAAGATACCATGAAATGGGAAACCCGAAGTTTATGTATGGATCTCATTATTCTGCACCTGGATTAGTTTTATTTTATCTGGTATGACAGCAGTGCTTCATTTATTTGGTATATGAAACTATTATAATGCGAATCAGTATGTTGAAAGATTGCATTCATTTTATAGTTACACTTATCAAGAATTCTTAACAAATGTTTTAACCATGAATTATTTCTTTCAGGTGAGAAGATATCCTCAGTTTATGTTGTGCCTTCAAAATGGAAGGTTTGATCATCCAGACAGAATGTTTAATTCAGTGAAGGATGTGTACAAAAATTGCTTAAAAAATATGTCAGATTTTAAAGTAAGACATTAAGAATAATCAAAGTTTGAATAGAAAAGTTTAATTTTATTACTTTGTAATAATATTATATAATAGTTATATCTGTTATAGATATATTATTAAATATTCAAGTATCCTAAGAAATCTCCTCCATCCTCCTCTTAAACTCTCTTGTAATAGTCAGTGGTTAATATCCACTTGAGCTATAAAAATATAGAAGTATAAATCTTCTTTGATATAAAAAACTTTTATATAAGAACAATTTCGATATTTAACAGGAATTGGTGCCAGAATTCTATGATTCTAGTACAAAAGGAGATTTTCTTGTGAATACATATGATATTGACTTTGGTGACCGACATGATGGAAGTAAAGTCGGAAGTGTTAGTCTTCCACCATGGGCAAGCTCTCCTGAAGACTTTGTTAATAAATTGAAGATGGCTTTGGAGTGTGAATATGTTTCGAAGCATTTACACTTATGGATTGATCTCATTTTTGGTTATAAGCAAAGGGGTGAAGAAGCTATTAAAGCATTTAATGGTGGGTTTATATAGTATATGAACACCACTGTAGTTCTGTGATATAAGCATTATTTTCAGTAGTATCTATGTATTCATACTATTTGTTTTATTTACAGTTTTCCATCACGTTTGCTATGAAGGCTCCGTTGATCTCGAAAGCATTTACGATATGAATGACAAACATGCTCTTGAGGTGCAAATAATGGAATTTGGACAAGTTCCAAAGCAGTTATTCACCAAGGCACATGTCCGAAAAATAATCCTCTCAATATCTAGACCTTTAAAACCGTCTAAGGAATATGAAATGGAATGTATTGATGTGATAAGATTGCATAAAGAGGTGGTGACATGTGTACTCCGAGATAGTTCTAGAGTAATATCTGTTGGTAAGGATGGTACATTGAAAGTATATGACGTAGGTTTGAAGAAGCAAATACGCAGTTTTATATTGAGTGTGACTCCGTTAAGTTCTTGTGTAATGGTAGACGAGCATATTGTTGCTGTTGGAGCGTGGGATAATGAAATGTAAGCGCTATTTATTTTGCTCCTTTATGAACATAAGATTTATGACATATTTATTTTTCTAATCTTAGGATAAGTGTTAGGATTCAATTCTTTTAACAATTTAAATGAAGGTAGGTTGTGCCAGATCAAGGTTTCGTTTTTTATTGAACTTTGAAGGAAACATGAGTTTATATGGATGACCTAATGAGTAATGGAAATTTGGTATTAATTACTATTTTAAATTGTACCTATGAAACAGCATCCTGCACCATATTTATTTGCGGATATGAATATTTAAATATAATTATAAATTTGTTTTAGATATATGTATGATGTGGAATACGGTCGGGTTATAGAAAGCTTTCGCGCCCATGACGATTCAGTTTCTTGCTTGAAATGGGTGGAAAAAGGTAATTGTCATTTTGTGATCACCTAAATATTGCTAATGGTAAATATTTTATTTTAAATTATTATCTCAGAACGGATATCTTAAGCAGCACCATATTTTAATGTATTTCCTGTTAAATGTTTTAGAGCGTGTTCTGGTATCCGGCGGATGGGACTGCGTCGTCCGTGTGTGGACCAGCGTGGGGAAAGTTGGACAAGCATTGAAAGGACTGAAAGGTGAATTTGACCATGATGGAAAGATAACGAGTCTAGCATATAGGTACGTGAACTTTAAATATCCATATACTATAGATAGTTTGTTCTGACAATTTTTTCTTGTTCTAAATTATGGTGTGACTTTTGCAGATACCGCAACTTCGAGCTAGATATATTAGCTGGCACGACAGACGGCGAGGTGTACATTTGGGAGTTCAGCTCCAAGGATCTGCTGCATAAGGTCATGGTTCACTCGGCTGCATTGACTGGAGTTTGCTTCTTATCTGAAGACAGAATCGTCACAGTCAGCGAGAATGGGGATATGATTGTTACGGATCTCACTGTTTTACATTCAGTAAGAATGCCGTACCTTATTTAATTATAAAATTGGCATAATGACAATGACCATTGTTGACAAGTGTTGCTCAAATGTCTGAAATCTTTTATAGACTTATTAAGAATAAGCTAATCAACAATTTCAGAATGCGACAACGAACATCATGTAAATTCTAATTATTGTATTTCAAATAATAAATTAGGCTACTTAATAACTTTGTAGGTATTTGAAAAGCACGTTTGTGATAGTATAAGCTCCCTATGCTCTGACGGCGGGAACGTGGTTTGGCTTGGAGCGGGTGCAAAGTTACTTCAGTGGGACATGGTGACTGTTTCATGCCTCCGAGACCATACAGCACATGATGGTAAAATACTAGTTACATCTATACTATTTAATATTAACTTACATTAATTAACAGTGTTCTGCTTATCACTTATTGTAGTAGTCAAAACAAACAATTAAAAATGAACACGTAACTAATTTAGTGTATCACTGAAGTTTATTTTTTAATTGAAAATTACTATTAACGCTGCCATCGAAGTGTATTTTTAGGATAAATATCACTTACTCAAATAAGGCTTCTTTACGTATAAGTAATTTCTATATCATTACGGTACGGGGTTTTTGAGATCTCATTAGTATTTAGTAAAAAATCCGACTTAAAATTCTGATTATTTTCCTAACTGGCAAAATCAGCCTTTAATGCTCTGCCAAAACGAAATATTTTTTCTTTATTTATGCTGCATTAAATCTAACTCATATATAAAGCTAGAAACAATGCGTATATAACTAGGCAAAATAGGCGATGAAGATTAGTATAGTCAGAAAAGTAAAGAAAGGAAGGACCCTTTCATTATAAAAGTGTGTCGAAGACATTTCCAAATGTCTCTGTTATAACAAACGATTTTATCTTGTTTCAGACATGATACGGAGTATATTCTTTGATATTAAAACTCAAACTTTAATAACTGCCAGCGCGGACAAATCAGTAAAAATTTGGAATCTAACAAAAAGTTCCTGACGATATATTTCATTATTTCACAAAGAACCAACAGTTTTATTAGTCCTCTGCATTTTAAGTTACTATTTCTGTGCAGTATTTCTATGTCCTTTAAATTTATATTTTACATAAATTATATGACAATAAATATATTTTATAAAGATTTGACTTTTCTTATTATGGCTATAAATGCTATTATATAGATACTTTGGTAACCTTAATATCACATCCTGTTTTTGAAGATTACTTCCCACTAGAGCTACGATTTCTATTGTTAGATATCGCTGAATAATGTCTTATATTCAAGAGTTGAGTCGTACAGTTACATTTATTAAAAATTTGGAGGTACATTTTAACGTCCTGGTTTCTTTAATTTTATTCTCAATGACAACAGATTAATAACAACCTTTGTTTATAGTTTGGAGTGTAGAGAAAACTGGGACCATCTCAGGTATAGTGTCAGTAGCGTCTAGGAATATTTTCAACAAAGTGCCAAAAGTACAGTAGAATCGATAAATAAATGCTTTTTTTTTAAATACTTATGAAATAGGAAGCAGTGCCATTAATATTTTTCAGAAACTACTTGTAGATTATGTTGAACTAATAAGCGCCTTGTATACAGGAATGGACAACATACAGGCGTTTGCCGTTTCATTGCTGGTTTGGTTTTTTCAGTATTTTTTATAAAGTTATCGGTTCATTTAGCTGTACAAACATGGTGGAGCGTAAATAACTCTAAAAAAACGTTTTAAAAATGACTTTTTTCTAATCAGGGTCGAATTTTTTTCCGTCCCATCATCAAAGGTGTCATAACAACTGTCACCTGTTTTCGATTTCGGGTGCAGTCCAAAAACACCCTGTATAGTTGATTTATGTATTATACTTTTAATAGTGGAAGCAAGATTTATATGACCAATACTTCACGTTAGACATCCATTCATCTTAGAAGTATTGAAGGAAGGAAAATAAAAAAAAGAAGTTCAATTAAAACTATAATTAAAAACATAATAACATTGTAAATCATTGAAATTATTAAATACAACAATTAATTTTCATCTACACAATAACAGACTCTACCATAGTTTTTTTTATGAGTTCTCCAAAATTTTCTGTAACTTCATTAGGGTCGCCTATAGAAGAAGTTTGTGTTGGCTGCGACCCGTCAGAGACGTCTTGTGTGGTTTGCTCCGTACTGTCCAAATTTAATAAGGTATTTTGACTAAACCAATTTTCGTCGTTATCTATAGCATGCAACTTATTGCTAGTTTGATATGGCAACGTCATGAGGGCTGTGTAATTTGAATCTGGTTTACTCTCATTATTTACACATGTTGAATTATTTTTATACATCTCGTAGTGATTTTGGGCCAGCCCGTGATATTGTAAAGAATGATTGTGATCGGACATACTAGTACTAGGCTTATGCATGTATTCTGTTGTATAAACGTGTCCATATGGATTAAACATTGATATGTGTGAGTTTTGAGCAAATTCTTCGAAACTTGATGCAGAATAACTCTGTAAAGATTTAAAGGCATGATTTTCGTTGTGGTTGTAGGCGTAATTGAGATCGCATGAGTATCTTTGTAAATTATTGAACTCCATGGCATTTGTTACTGGGTAAGGAGGACCTTTCCCTTGAAGAATGTTGGAAGTGTATGGGAAGTGGTTTCTGTGATCGGTTTTGTCTTCGAAACTTAGAGTTACCTCTTTCCCAGTCTTTTCATTCATGTTTTCTTCGTGTATATTTCTAGATGAGTTAGATTTATTCATATCATTATGAATACTGGTGAATGTTCCAGAATTTATGCAGTTTTCTATTTGTGTAACAAGTATAGAACTACGATTATGTAATGCAGTATTTGGAATACTTTGACAGTGATCTTTTTCGTATATAACATGTGGAATACTTGGTGTAATCGAGTGAGTTGAAGTCCACTGGCGTTTGACCTCCTGACTTTCTTCATTTTTCTTTTCGAGACCTAATCTCATCAAAGTGTTAATAAAATGAGTTCGCACTCTTATTGGATTGAATTCGATGCGTCCTGTTATATTGCCACATCCATCTCTACTACAACCACAAGGAAAGTGGAGTCTGTCTACTTGGCATTTAATGCCGGCCACACTACAAGAACAGATATCTGGATTGCATATGCCTTTACAAGCACAGCCGCAAAATTCTCTTGACGTTCTGATATCTCTACACTCATCTTTTTCGTAACCCTCAATTTTTCTGACACCAGCTGCTCTGAGTAGAGCTCTTCTCTGCCTTGTGGGTACGGGCTGTAAGAAATAATAACTATCTAAATCTAATTCTGATTCAGAGATATCACTTGTTTCTTCTTCTGTGTCACTATCCTCACTAGATGACAGAGATACACCTGATACAGAATTTCTTTCACTTTTTAACTGTTGTAATAGTTGACGATGTAGCCTTCTCTGTTCCAAAGCATGTTCAGCTAAAGTAAATCTTTGTATATGACTATGTTCCCACTCCATGCCTAAAGTTGAGCCCCCTTGTGATGGTACACATGAAAATCCTTGAGCTCTTGGAAAATAAAACACGGTAACATTATCAAACTGTATAATTTCTTTCCTTTTTTTTATAACAGGCTCCGTCTTGTCTGTGTCACAATATTTACGTTTTAGACTGCTTTTGAGGGGTTTAATTACTTCTTCAGGTTTATGGTTTTTTATCTTTTTGTTATTGTCATCAACATGTGATTGAATTCCTACACTCAATGCTTCAATTGCATTATTCATATCATTACTGGAGGATGGTAATGATATTTCAAAACTCTGTGTCTTAACTTCTTCTACAGATTCTAAACCAAGCCCTGAATCACTTCCATCAGATCTGTCTTGACCATCTTCTTCTCTATCTGTGAGGGCATTGTCAGGTGGCAGACTACCCAGGGCAGAGTCTTCACTGTCACCCGATGCTGTATCTGTTTTAATATCATCTATATCACTTAAAGTGTCATTATCATCTAACTTTACAGCATAATTTACTTTACTATCACTACTCTCATAGAACTGAGAGATGCTTGCACTGTTCAATTCATCATTACTGCTAAGGTCTTCACTATTAACATCACTGACACATAGTTCTTTATTCAACACTAATAGAGCTGTTTCGTCCTCTGTTATAGCTTCAGAAGAATGTTCATTACAGTCCATTTTTGGTCTTGTATTTTCTGTTAAGTTAGTATGGTAATTTATTCTTATCTGCAAATGAAACAGAAACAATTAATACAGATGCAATTTTACTGGAACAAAAAATAAATGGATATTTTTAAATTTATAAAAAGTTTAGTTGATGTAGTTGTCTTCGCTTTTTGTCACCTTCTAAATAAACATTGGTGAGCAGTATGACTACTTATTAACTTATGATAATATTCAAAATTTACATAATCAGATATAGATACAGGTAGACTTGTGTTTCCGTAGAAAACGTAAGCTGTACCGTTATTGAGATGTATCATCGTATCAGATGGCAATTGGAGTCAGAGTATGGATAGCATTAAAAATCAAACAAAATAATAAGTGAAACAGGTACCTGTTACAAACGTTGGCCTCTTCGAACTTCACCGATATACGTTAGATTGTATTTTCCAGTCCATGATGATCACTCAACGCACATTCTCTAGCAGTGTTGAAAGTGTTCAAGTCATAAGTTAGCAATGTTACGAATATTTAGACACAATTTTTAATTTGTACTGCAACGTTGATTTTCGTTATGCCAACATCACTTCACTTTTCGTCATAATAAGGTCCTTTTTATAGCAGCTTATAGACTCGAAGCGTCGCTCTGTTCCCCATTTATTTATTGTGATAAGGACGTTCCACATATGCCTTCACTGTGACGTCACAACTAGTAACTGATAGTAATGACAGTATTTTACAAATATATATTTATCAGATTAGAATGCACCAATTAAAATCCACACACTATAACAGTCACTGGCGGAGAGAGCTCACTTTTACTGCATCGAATTCAACTCGGTATTCCTACCTCGCGTAATCATGTTAGCCCGTGGTCGTTGGACGACTCTCGAGCGACGCAGTCAAGTTTTAATACTACTCGTTTGTAGACATCGTATAACGTTGCAAGATTAATACATACCGAACTCTTTTGAATTTGGTAGCATAATAGTTTCGTTGTTCGACTTGACGTTACGTTCCCCTTTACTCTTCACCCCGGCCTTGCGACCCTCCGCACTTCGTTCACCCGACGTCTCACGCAGGCGCAAACCGTTTCTTGATTTAGTAATAATATCAGATCTTAACTTTTTCCCTGTATACATCATAACATATATTCTTGTTCCGTTATTATTTTTGAATAGAAGATTCATTGGTTTCATTAATAGTGATTTAAATAATAATTTACACGACATTGTACAGTCTGAGTTTTTAAAACAGATTTACGGCGTTAGGTACCTGACAATAAAATATGTAATCGTGGTATTAAGAACTTAAGCTATAATAGTTTTCACTTACTGTAACCTATATCGTTATACTTTTAGATCAAGAAGCAATTATTAGATTTGCTAAACTGACTGAGTAATAAACTAATATTAGAAAATATAAAATTTATCGTAAAAAGTTTTTACATTTTAAAATGACAATACCATTAATAAACCCCAACGTCAGAATAGTAATTTTGTAATAGTAATTCATAACATTTTCTTTTAAAACAGAAATTGATAAGAAAATTTATCATTCACGTTAGAGAGGTTCGTCCAAATTTTACGGTCTACAGGATCAAGCACTCAATGATGTGTTGTTGACTTTAATAAAATTTTATTAGCTTCACCTGTAATAAACGAATTTATAAATATGCACCTAATCAGTTCTTGGAAAGTAATTTGAATAAATTCTAATTGTCTTAATTAAAATTGCTCTAATTGATTTGTGCTTCGAATGACAATAATTTTTATCCAATTTGTGTTTTACAGCTGATTTGCCAGTGGCCTGATGAACTAAAGGTGATTTTTTTTTTTAGTAAAGTACGCTTTTCTTTGCATTACCTTTTTATCTATACAATACGTTGGTTCGTGACCTGTATGAAGGAAGGTTCAATATTTTTCAAATTGAAATGAAGAAACGTTGATGCATTCTATACTTTTATGACTCTATAAAGATACGTATGTAGTTTTAGTAAATGTTAAGGGTCAAGGATTTAAGAACTGATATGATTAATTTAAAAGTTTGTTTTGCCTTATGGTGAAACATTGCAATTTCTTAAAATTAAATACCCAAAAGTATTATACGCCTATTTAAACAAGTACTTTATAAATGTCGTTACATTTATGAAATATTTTATAATGACTCACATATATTTATTGAAAGCCCTATCTTTAGAACGTTTCATATTCGTATCTATAAATAAGTCATACTAACACATCAACCGCGAAACAATTTATATTTAAGAATCTACGCAAAGACCGTGTAAACATAATGACGATAGCGATATGTGATAGTTGTGCATTAGTAGAGCGGCATGATTCCGTTATAAAAATAGCATTTCGTTATTCAAGGTAATCTACTTTTGTGAACTACATAGTCTATTTCGAGAATTGTCATTACAATTTTAAAGGCGAGCTTTAATGAGTTTACGCATTTACGATCAATTATCATCATTTTAATCAGAAAGGCGACTTTACCACAAAAGTATAAAATACAAACAATAAAATTATTAGACTTTGTTTTAACATGAGCGCGTTGCTAACAATTAGTGCATATAGAGAAACTAAGCCGGGAGAAACTAAGTAATATATTAATTGCATATTAATAATGTTGTAGTTAGGTTTATAGTATGCAAGCGTTCTTCAAACAAATTGGCACTCGACGTCGGCAGTCGACATAATATAGGGCGAGGTGGTGGACTATACACCACACCAACCAGTATGTATACGATAATCAATAGATATTTTCAGGAGGCTTTCGCGGAGGGTAAGAGCGACCGTAACGCTTGGATAGGGCTATCTCGCTCTAGTCTGTAATTATGTAGTATGTTGTAGAATGTCAGACTGTTTATTTGTATGTTTTTATTACTGGCAGCTTTTTATTACATGGGAAATGGTGACGGTCGATTTACCCGCAGTCGATTTTTTGTATGCATGAGGATGATGATGATGAAATAAAAACTGTCTAACTTACTCCTTATAACATAATCGATGTAAGTCCAGTCGAAATCAGTCCAGCTGCTTCGGAGACTGGCTGAAAACAAATGTAATTCTATAAAGTTGTTAAAAGTGCCGTATTTATTGCATTTAAAAATATAAGTTCTATATTTATATATATCTTACTTTATAGAACTATCAACCGGGAGTGGCGACGATCCCTTTACGTTAAGTACATCGACCTAAATATTAATGACCTAGGATAACATGCATATTTAACTAATTTTACTACACTAAAAAAAATAAGTTCATTAGGACTATAACACAAACAGTTAAGCAAAAATAAATTAATATCAGGTGCGTTTGACACTAGATCAAAAACACTTTTTAGTTTTTACTTATATTTTTCGTATAGTTTTATAGGAAACTACGATAATCTTTGTTGATCTTCAAAATCATTTTAAATGCAGGAATAGTGACAGAAATTAAATAAGTTTTATTGATTCGAGTATTAATGTTTTTATGTTTAGGGGTATAATCAAGTTTTCTTCGAGTGAAACCTATAATAGTATTCTTAAGTTATTTGAAGTTTAAATATTTTTCTTTTGGACTACAATATACTACTTTTCTTGCATATACTATCGCGCTGTCGCTCTCACTGTACTGTATAGGTCCTTCTATATACGAAGTATGTAGCCCACCATCGTATCGCTTGGTGCCTAGGTACTAGGTACCAACTAGCTACTAGCGTCTACCTACAAAAACACGGCTATACGTTTACATGGAAACGACATGGAAAAACAAAAGTTGTACCAACAGATATGGGATGTAGCTGGGCGACGCTAATACTTCAATTATTATGATAACTGAGCGGATAATATTTTGTCTTAATCTAATATAAAAATTCTCGTGTCACAATGTTCGTTCCCATACTCCTCCGAAACTGCTCGATGGATTCTTATGAAATTTCATATGCTTATTCAGTAAGCTTGAGAATCGGCTACTATTTTTCATCCCCCTAAATGTTAAGGGTGGTCCACCCCTAAAGTTTTTATTATTTTTAAGACAAAACTTTTTGTTTTTATTTTTTATATTACAACATATAAACATACATACAACCCCAAATTTTATATATTCAGGTAGCAAAACGAGTTCTTCTGGGTCAGCTAGTATTATTATATAAACTTAAATTGTATTAGGTACAAATGTATCAAGATTTAGAGACCGCTATGCGATGGTAAATTAAAAATTTGTCTTCTGACTTGGCATTATGACTGATAATTATTGTGTCATCGATATTCTTAACTGAGTACATATTTTAGACGAATTAACAGGATTAAATATGTTTTTTATGAAATTTTTGTAGAACGCAATTTAGGTGTTTCTTTGTGGGGTGGAAAATGGAAAGGGAGGGCCGTAGACAGGGGTAGATTAAATTTCGTACCTCACTGCTACGAGCTAGAAGCTCGGTTGTATTCATCAACGTTAGGGTTGCAATTACTCCATTGCTTATTTTGCTCAAATGTTTGTTTTTTTTTCAATCATACTTATGATTTTACTATGATAAGACTACTAATATATAATATGTGTATTTAGTAAATTATTAGTACCAATTTTACCTCGGAACTTCAAAACAACTTTTCTTTTATCAATATACAAATACCAAAATTTGTATCTTATCCAATACGTAGTTCAGTTTTTATTTCTAACGACAAAATTGTAAAAGCCTTAAATATTCTAGAATTAAATTGTAAATTTCTTATCAAAAAAAAAAATTGGTATCATATCAAATTCTTTCTATATCAATTGAACTTTTTTACTCTAATATTGTTAAAGTAACTTTGTATACTATACGGTAGGTACTTATTGAAAAATAAATCATTATTTAGCTTACACGAAATTATCCATATGTGGAACTAGTATTTGTAAATGAAATTAAAAAATATGAAAAAAAAATAAAATATCGACTCAGTTGCAGGAAATAAGAAGAAAATGTCCGACTGCGAAAACGTAAAATACTTCCTACATGGCATCTGACGAAAGTTAAAAACAGCGCAAACTCAGTTTTAAATTAAATGTAGGAAATATTTTACGTGTTCCAGCTACGATCATCACAATAAAAAATTGACCATAAATTCTAAAATTTACCATATTAATTGTCTATTTCTTGTTTAAATAACTGTATCAAAGAAATAAAATCTATTTTATATA
>JAOSYY010000009.1:2034843-2048448 GCA_025727935.1 Hebomoia glaucippe | reverse complement strand
GACTCTCACTAATGCCATCTATTAGAAAATCGAAGAAAAGTAGGCAATATTAAGGTTATATTATTGACTTCTAGTAAGTAGTGCCTGTGTATATTATCTAGTTTGTGGTATGTACTATATACCTAAATTAATTAAAAAATGATTTACCGTATTAACGCCATCTGACGCAAAACTTACAAATTTAAATGACAAAAAGACTACCACATAAAATATTATCTTAGAGTTTATAAAAATCCCTAGATGTCACTTTAAAAAGCATTTACCGTACTTGCTACCTGGAATATAGTGTACAATAAAACTACTTAATTGCATGCATCCATGTTCTATACTAAATAGTATTATTAAATTATTTCACGTAGTAATCTTACTAAGAAAATAGGATAAATTATAATATAGAAGCAATAAGGAAGCTCAGTGGTAATTAATAGATGTGGTTAGTAATAAAATTTCTAGATAAAGTTAAAGTATTTTAATTTAAAATTTACGGACATATAGTTTAAGATTATTACTATCTTTTGCTACTAATCACAATTTACTTTGGCTTTGAAATAATTGCTGTCATCAATAAAATAATAAAAACTTTGGTTACATTATTCTTAGTTTTACACACCTTAATTAATAATTAGCTTAAATAATTACTTACGCCTTTCTTAATAAAATCTTAGTTAAAGATCGACACAATATACATAAATATATTCTACAATAGACAAAACTTGTGTCAAGAATCTTATCTAGTACCTTAATCCGTAAAATCTTCTAAAACTTGAGCATGAAATAAATATAAAAAATTGCATACAATCAAAAAAATATACTTAAATTTTCTGTGTGTTCTTCTATGAAAACAAATTATAATTTTATTTTAAACAATGACAATTATTTTATAATTAAATCTATTTGATGAACTCTATTACAAAGTTCTTGTCGACATCTAAAGGTTTTGCAAAATAAATAGGTACATTTTTGTATGACTTAATTCTAACCTAGTGTTTGCATTATAGTCACAAACCTTTCTTAATTATTGAAGCAAGTTTTCATGGTGTGAAGTGTGTTATATACCTACTATATTAAAATATTTTAGAAATTCTAAATATCTATTTACTGACATAATTTCTCCCTAAGAGCTATCTATGTACTCACAATTTTTGCATTTAGAGTATTCTAGAAAAATTTATACGATATTTAAAATATTAATGACACGGCAAATATTATATATCTACGTATATTATAAAGGTAAATCTAATTAACAATTAAATTCTTAAGAGTTATTTATATTTAATTAATATTTACAACTACTAGTTTTTTGGCACGTCGATTCACAGTCACTTCTAGCTTTTCTAGAAGGTGATCTAACCCTACAATATTTTAATAATTACTTAAGTAAATAATGCGTATTGAGCCGTAGTCAAATCTACTAAATTATGATCAATTATAAAATAGCTAATACTGAATGTATGTTTATACGCTTCTACAACATATCAATAGAATTAAGGAGAGAGTTTAAATTTTGGGTTATAAAAACGTTGATCTATAACATCTGTGAGGGATCCGACCAGTGGACTAAAGAGCAACAGTCAAAAGTAATGGTTCTTTGTTAATGGTTATTCCCCTTTAATTAATGAGTTTTTCTAAACAAGTATGTAAATATGTATAACCTGTGGTTATATTTTGTTTAAAAGTATTTATATTACTCTATTTTTTATAAATGTAAATTTTGTGGAATGCTTCTCTATTTCTTTCAAACTTCACGAATGTAGTAAGCTATTTTGGCAAGCGCGATAGCCTTCGTAATTTGTCTATGGCTAAACTAAATTCGCCCCAAAGGAGGCGACCGTTTTATTGTTTTACAGTTCATCGTTTACAGAGACTTGTATAAAGCACTGACATCTGCTGTATTTTCAATATTTAACAATGAATAGGCTGAAAACAATTCTGTCAATAAGAATTTAGGAAATCAGGACAACGGAATAAGCTAAAAGAATTTTGCATTCAATGAATTTTGAAAAGATTAAAAATTGAATGGAAGTGAAGCCAGTCAGTATTAGATTCGCAAAAGTATTATAATCGCTTCATATTTATATACTACATAATGATCTATTTATAAAGATATTGATTTAGATTGATACAAGTTTGTAATAATATGTGTTGTAGTTAAATTGATAGTTTGAGTATTACGACTAGCAAGTCCGTAAATACTAATCAACAAAAAAGTCACCGAATCTAATATATAAATTAAAATTCTTACATACAGCCAACATACGGTTAGATTTGTTTTTAATTAAAAATCACCAATTTGAAACAAAGGATCGACTCCATTTCGTATTTCAAAATATAATGAAGACTGCTGTGGTATCTCATATTAAAGTTGTTGACATCTGCAATAAGTCTATCTTACGTACAAGGCAACATTCTTAATTTGAAAATCATGAAATAATGCTGAAGCATGTTTTCAGTAACAAGACGATGAGAATCAAATAGGCATTTTATGATACAGTGTAGTTATTAGAACAGGTCAGAACACTAGGCAGCGTAACTTGATTATTTCTATTGGTTACCTATATAGTATAAGCCCCTTATTTACAGAAGCGTAAAGGAACATAATATTTTACGTTCAAATTTTTTGAGACTCATGAGCATTATATTTTAGGTTCTAATTTAATTGTCAGGTCTCAAGATGGTGGTTCAGTAGGTGCTGGAGGCCCAAGGGATGGCGGTTGCAACAACTTAGCGGCAGCTGGCAAGCCAGCAAGGTCAAAACCTGGAGGTGGCACTATTCCAGCAGCTGTTGCGGTCCCTTGTAGGTAAGCGACAAGTCTGTAAAAAAATAAAAATCATATTTATTTACAAAATGAAATCATCTCGATTACCGTAAGAAAAGGTCACATAAGTATACCTAATCCACCTTTTGATTTTCAGGTAATGCATCTTTTTTTCGGGAAATTTTAAAAAGAATTCACGTACCTGCGTAACTCCTCAAGTGCACTCGCTTGCATAAGAATATAGTTTTTTGCTAATAGAAGCGTTGCTATCTTAGACAATTTTCTCACGGACGGCGAATGAGCGTAGGGAATCACAGAGCGCAGTTCATCTAATGCATCATTCTGAAATAATGATATATTATAATAAATTAGAATATCAAATTGTAGGTCTAAAATCATGAGTAATGAACATTTAAAATACAATTAATATTTGTAATTGGTAGTTAATATTTAGTTTTAATCCACACATTGAAATTAATTAAAACCAGCGCTTTCGTTACTTTATTATTTTTGTAAAATGGTTCTACTTACTAAATCGTGCATTCTTCTTCGTTCCCTAGCGTTTATGTTTAGCCTAACATTTTTGCCTTGCCGCATTTTTTGTTTCGATTTACCGTCTCCCAGTGGTCTAAAAAATAAATTATCATACAAAACCTAACAAAGAGGTATACAGGGTGTTTGGGGACTGCTCCCGAAAACCAAGACAGTTGATACTACTAATGACACCTTTGATGAAGGGACGGAAAAAATTTCGATCCTGACTAAAAAAAATCATATATATCATATCATCAAAAAAATCATAAAAATCATATATCGTCCCCAAAGACGCTGTATAATATAAATATACTACAAATTGTGAATAAATAAATGGTACAAATACATTTAAAACTCAATAATTCATTGTTTAATGTTTAAGAAGGGTGCATGAATTTTAGAGCAAGTGCTATTAAATCGGTTTTGAACCAACAATAGGTTGCTTTCTATGTCTGTCATTAACTTGATTTACAAAAGCTAATAGAGTTAAAACTCTTAGAGGTCTCTTATTTTTTTTAATTATACATATGATTTGCAGTAATCAATTATTTATTACTAGTATGTGAAAGTAGCATTTCGAATTATGTTCATACAAATTAATATTAAATATAAATTCAAGAATAACATAAAACCGTTTCGTTGGCGCTAGCAAATTGTATAGCAAAAGGTTGTGAGTATTACATTTTTTAGTAAATTTTTATTTATACAATTATTTTAAAAGTATAATCTTAAACACTTCTGTAGGGTATTAGATCTATATTCATGATTGCAGTGATCATGGAAAATCGTAGCATGGTAAAGCACTAAACTTTGAGGGGAATTAAATTGTATTGTGCACAGATGGTGAACTAGATGCAACTTATGTGCTGATATATTTATGCCCATTTTTGTAATAATGGAGCTTATTATATTACTCTAGGCTAAACTTATTCTCAATGTCTCTTCTAAGGCCTATGGTCGGCCTAATGCTAATTTAACAAATATCTGATAAAATAGTACAGAGAAAATATTTTATTAAATAATGTCTTATTTATTCTCTGAATAGTAAATATTTGCCATAGTATAGTATAATTCCCATTAATAAGAACAAGTATATGTATTCATTTAGTTTAAGCTACGAATAAACAGTATTTTAGTTAAAATATTGCGCTGTAAAGATTTATACAGAGTACTGTTGTGTAATTTATTTTAGGAAATTTTCCTAAATTCCCAATAAGATAAAGCTGAAGTATAAAAAGACTGTTACAATGCTGTGATCCTGTATGTTTTAACCTATACTATGTCTAGTTATGTCCACAGAATACAACAGCGGAATGTTTTCTTTAGAAACAGCGCATGCGCGTATATCCAAAACATATGTTTTTAACTCTGAAGCCGCAAAAATTTGAAGATTGTATTGTAAAATCTTGTGTAGTTGAGTTTTTAGGCAAAACAGGCGTGCACCTAAAACCTAGTGCGATGTTTTTTATACTACAAAAGGGCAATTTTAACTGGTACGGGTAAAAATGGAGTTTATTTATAAAAACTTACCGTTGTGCATAGCTTGTGCCAGGTTCTGGTTGGTTTTCATCTGTGGGATAACAGTGTTGCGGAGGCGGAGGCTGGCCTCCTTGCATATAGAAGCCGCCCAGGCCGACGGCACCTAGAGGAGTCCTTCGGCCCGGCACAGACTGTGGAGGTGAGTGTGACTCGCCTACCGGCACACCATCCCAAGTCCTCCGCCCCTCCATTATTATTTACCTAACACATAACACTCAGAATAAAAACAAATGTCACTGGCTGGCTTATAAGTTAATTAAAAATAAACATAACTAGCTGCAATTATTGTGTCAATCTCTGCGGACGTTTGAATTTGGAACGGGTTTGTCAGATAATGAAGCTAGAAGCGGCGAGAAGTTGTAGCGGTCCATATCGATTGGACTACGCAGATGGGGCGCGCACCCCTCTGATCTCGCAGGCATTGTTCGTAGATGCGATTGTGATTTATTTGGTCGCGGCGCGTGTATAACGCATGTCGATTTATAGTTTTCAATGAATTGTCATTTTCAAATTGCACTACTGCAAGAAAAAATTGTTGATGTAGATTTAATTATTAAGTTATATACCTAAAGATTTGCTTGTAGTTAGTACATCAGTTATTTACGCTCATTGCGCACTTGATTGATAAATAACAGATAATATTTGTTATGATGGTGCGGCATTGTATTAGAAAAATTTTCTCTATTTTTATGAGTTTTTTAAATTACGTGTTTTTTGAGTTAAAACTCAAAACTCAAACAATAATGTGAGCTGAATATAGTTTTAAATATATTTTAAGCAATATGGCACGAAGTAAACGTAGTATACACAATGTTGTTTTTATTATAAATATATAATAGAGGGAATTAAAAAGCCTCGAAAAACGTAATATGAACCAAATGAATAAAAATTAAATCTATTGTATCAAAACTTTAAATTACATATTAAAAATATATTGACTATTTACTTCATAGATACAATAACAAAAGTATACATAAAATCACGAGCTGTTCCAAACGCAAGATTGAGCTAATGCTATTTCTGATGAAATTTATTCGAGGCGATACAAGTGGGTTAAATGAACAGAAGTAACAATAAATTATTTATAACAAAATTTATCTGAACCATTAGAGTTGTCGATAATTGATTTGGAAATCCCATACTATAATGCACGAGGAAAACCTTACCGCACGATATGGCATTCCGAAAATAATTTTGCTGTAACCTTTGATTTTAATATATCTAAATTACGAGTGGAATTCTCACTCGTACTTATATTGAGCCAGTTTTGTCGATCATAACATACAATAATATTAAAAAAAAAAGTAATCCTGTTATTATTTATTTAGGTTGAATATCTATACAATCTGACAGACATATATTGTTAAAAATCTTCATAATATTGTCTGCTTGACAATTTTAAATTAGGTGAGTGTCTTTTGGTTTGTATAATACCTTTAAAAAATAATTGTTAATAGTGTATTTGTTTGAAATAAAAAACAAAATAGTGACACAATTTGTTTTAATTAACATTTTTTTTAACAATCATTAAAAATATATTTACAACTTAATCCAATCAGTTCCGTGTTTCAAATCTTAACATTTATTTACGTATCACCACATTTCCATACTTTAATATAACAATATCTTTGGTTCCAATATCAATATGACATTTTATATGTATTAAATACAATTTCAATGACATGAAATGAGATAAAAATATGTATTGTAATGAAGTCATGAAAATTTTAGTTATATTCAAATATTACGTTCCATTTAAATAACTTGCTTTCAATTGTCCAATTCTAAAATCCGTATTTTGTCTTTTCACAGCCTATAACCTAATGACTAGACGATGACTAATAGACGTAATATGTTATAATACGAACATTCACATATATCCCTATATATTGGAACGATAACAAGAATATGACATAGATTATTAATTAATAGTTAAACATGTCATTTGACAATTTCCACTATGTAACTTTGATATATAACGTATCTATGAGAATACAGCATTTCTCATTTTTCAAATTCATATTGGTAAAATATTAATCATAACCCATAATTAAAATTTTAAATATTTTAATAACATACATATATGCACCCACAGTGCATGTGTGCTATTAAAATATTTAAATTTAATGTTGTATTGTAGTTTCATTCTTGAACGTTAAAGTTCTTATATGCTACCAAACAAACTGAAATAGGTACCGAAATTATCGTCTTGTTATAAAAAATATTATTATTTTATATGCCCAATTATAATATTGAATAAAGTAAACACTAAAGATTCACTTTTACAAAATGCAAACGTTACAACGATGTTATAAAATATTATGTTCTGTCAATATCAAATATTCATTGATAAAACGATCTGATTATATATAATAACAATGAGTAACCCAAGACATTTTAATCGACTGTCAAGTTGTATTGAACGAATTTTATTTCTAGACATTGGTCCTTGTAGACTATAACATAGAAGAATATTTTCTTTAAAGTCTCTAAGCGATCAAAATTTTTATATAAATACATATAATTTATTCTGGTACTACAAGTTTCGTCATAACTAGATATATGTTTCAATTATTGAAATTATTTGCTGGAGCACAGTCCGACATACATTAGGCCAACTTCAACCTTTTCCTATCTTTTAAATTATGTATAACTTTGACTATCTAGTAATTATACTATTATATACTATGTATAAAGTATACTATAGTATATAGAATATTATTAAGTACAAATTCCCGTGTGTACTTTAAAAAGCAAGTAATTAAACAATTATTATATACTATGACTTATTTTTCTGTTGGTTTTTACTTATTATTCTAAAATTATATCCGTGCATAAATTTATATAATATATGTTTATATTTTTATAAAATACATATAATCTTTGGCACTTCTTATTTCTAGTACATCATATTTTATTCAGGTAACGTTATTCATGATGACTCAAAATATTTTATTGTCCAACTACCTAACTAAATTTTATGCCACGTTAATTCATCTTATATTTACAACAATTATGCAATACTTCAAGCTGTAACTAAAGCTTAAAAATGCATTGACGCTTTTACTCACTATAACATAATATCTAAAATGCGGCTAGGCGGTATGATAATATGTGGATAACTGCAATTATATTATAATATTCTATATGATGTTTTTGTAGCATTCCTAAATTTTTAATATGTCGAAATATATGATGATGAAGAGCATGATTCAATAAATTTGAAATATTTAACGCTACAGACACCAATATGTTTTTAAACTGCACTTGATTTTCACACATCATCAAATTATAATTACCACTTAGCTGATTGAGGGATTTTATATCAAATGAACATTGATTAGTAAATTTTCAAAGAGCACACAAACTGTCTGTTTGTCATATAGTATATGGGACCTTCAAAACTAAGGCTTGGCTAGGAGGGCGCAGTGGGGAGATGATTAGCGCATGCGCTGCGCTGGCGGCACAGGTCAGGGCGCAGCAGCCGCCAAAGCGGGCCTCGTCGGCGTTGGTACACGGGGGCAGGCAACAACTGATCCACGCGTCGTCTGGTTGTTGCTCGTTGCTCCGCCTGAAATGAACAAACAAACAATAAATTTGCCTGTTAAATATAATTTTATATGTATCTCTGAAAGTGAGACAACTCAAAAACTTACTACAGTAGAGGTCTTTTAAAAATGTTGTCATATTTAAATTGTTTTCAACAGGTAATATCGTTTCATCAAACAATTCAGCCAAATATACACATAGGCATAATTGATATTTATATACGACTATATTAGTGTTGCACTATAGATTAATATAACCAGCTGATCCAGCAAACGTCGTTTTGTCACATACATATATCGCGATTAAAAAATAGGGGTTGATTGTAGAGGGGTGAAAAATTGGGGCTATGTGTATTTTTATAAACTGAATCACAAAAAATTAAAAAAATTAGGGGTTAACCACCCTTAACTTTTAGGGTGATGAAAAATAGATGTTGTCCGATTTTCAGACCTACTGAATATGTACATAAAATTTCTCGAAAATCGGTCCAGCCATTTCGGAGGAGTTCAATTACGCTCACCGTGACACGACAATTTTATATATAACATAAATCGTAACAGAATAAAAACGATAAACCAAATTGAAACACCGGAATATCCATTCTAACGATAGCATATACATTTGAATTGTTTCTGGTTCCAGTATACATACCCATTAATGAGCCAAGCATTTTCGTTACGGAGAACTTCCTCGTTCGTTGTGGAGTTCTGACTTCGGCTAATAGTTTGTCCATGCACCGGTAAAGGTCACCAGTGTTATCTGCTACGCTTGCTTCACTGAACGATGCTCCGTGCGCTGCACTTAATGCCTGTCCTTCTTTTGTTGGGACCTAAAATGGAAATATTGTTTGTAGCACCTATTGATAAGAAAAAGTAAGTTGGACGACTTTGAAGTATAAACCCGTTTTGATTTATTTTACACCTGTTAGAAATAATTTATTAATAATTGTAAAGTCTTTGTACTCTTTAGGCTGATGTAATTGTATTAAACCCCGGATCCTTTTTGAGGTTCCAAATTCTAGAATATGCAGAAGGAAGCTAAGATGATTTAACTTTGTGTCATGGCTGTAATTAGTAACAATAATACTGACAACTTTGGTATCACACCATTGGAACTGATTTGCTTTTATTCATTTATCACAAAAAAAGTTCTTAACTAGTTATTTTTATTTTGAAGAAATAAATTCTTCATTTGCGTTCTATTAGGCAATTTATTTAAAGTAGGGATACAGATTAGAACTAAAATTGTATAGAACAAAGAAAATTACTTTACGTTTTATGCGTAATCTTGGTTTATTCTGTGAAACTGACAGGATGAAGAAGGTTAAAACCTTTCGAGTTGCTGAGCTAGATGCTGACTCATTCGCATAGGATTTAGATATACCTATGTATTTTATAGCGTTTGCGTGGGCATAATTTCACTGATTTTATGTGGTAGGTACATTACGATATATATTCCTTTAGATAATTTCATGATGATATTTACTCTTCATTATATTTTCGACACTGATTTGTTCTCGTTATTTGTGTGTAACAGATCTTTAAACGAAAATTAACAAGAGAATGTAATTCACGGATAAGAAAGTCAACCTCCTTTCTGAAATTGTGATCTAATCTAGACAATAAAGGTTAATGAACACGTAGAAGTCCTACAAAGAATAGTTACAAAGAATAAACTATTGTACTGGTTCCTGTCTTTACGTATTGTTCAATGAGAGTTGCTTTTGAAGTTAGGAAGTCTGAATGTTGAGAGAGACAATGTTTTGAAGAGCCAGACCTAACAGATAGACTATTGTTAGAAACGATGTTGTCTGTAGGTATAGTATAACGTTTTGCTAAAAATACTGTAGTCTAAAAAATTGTTATTGTTCTGCCTTAATAATGTAAGATGTTTCATCATATTTTTTGTTTTATTGCTAATATGTACGTATGTATAATTTAATCGATTTTAGTTCAACATGAAAACTGAATAGTCAAGGTTTATACGTAAATGATACACTTTAATATAATATAATATAATTATTTTTTATTACTCTATAAAAATACCAACCTGACGTAAATGATCCAAATCAGTTTTATTTCCTAATAACGCTAGGGGCATGGCAGACGAACTGGACGATGGATTATGTGCAGGACTGCTGTTGTGTGGTTTTTTTAATATATTTAACACCTCAGTTGCATACTCAAAACTTGTTCTATCTGTCACTGAATATACAAGAAGACATGCGTCTGCCCATTGAATCTAAAACAAAATAGAAAAGGGTATAAGAATACATCGGATATTGTCAAAATAGTTGTATCAAATAATTGCGGGATTTCAATATGAATTTACTGTCAAAATCTAATTGCGAGCCAAATACCCTACTCATACTGGCAAAAAAGTTCACAGACACGTATTTATGATTAATTAAAGTCTCGAAGCCAACATTCCTGAACAAAATTAGACCAAAGATATTCACGATGAAACCCTGCTGTCGCTAATATTATATTTGTGACTATGAATTTATACATACTTAATATGATAATTATATTATATCCATAATTTGGAACACAATTTTAGATTTAAATAATACTTCCCGATATATACTTTTTGTATATTGTATTAAACTAAATTACCCGACGCTTATTTTCAGTTCACTAGACATAAAACCTCCAGATGTGCGCTCAGTGTCGTAATTTATTATTCCATTGAACGTTTAGTGACTTTAAAATAGAATAATGTAATTAAATGATCAAGTAAGCTTTTTCACCGTGTCTATTGTTAGATAGGATTCTTTATATTATTAAAAAACATAATAAAATAACTATTAAATTCGTAGCTATCTATTGCTCAGTATCGATTGGCGCAAGCCGTGCCACAAGTGATTGTGTCTACTGACTCGATATCATATTCACACCTACGTGTAATATAAAGCTTCATAGAACATCGATTGTTACTTTGTGCTTCGCGTTCACTCTGCTTTATATGAGTATTAAATGGACGTTCCACTTCACTTTGCAAAAGTGGTTTTTATATTTTTTAGAGCTTCAAAATAACAAAAAAAATCGGCAATGGGCATATTAGCAAATGAATTCTTGCAAAAAATCTTTGTCTAATTTGCGTTTTAACACTCGATAAATAAATGTAAGTGTTTCACAATCGTATTGTCGACACTTTGTCTTTCGGTTAGTTCCATAAAGTTCAAGAACTGAAAGTCGTTTTCAATTTGACTGTACGTCAACACAAACATTTGGCAGTCGAGGTGAGCTACAATTAATAATGTTGCTCGGTAAACAGTGAGTCATAAGCATTCTGCAGGTCACTGGAGCGCCTAGAGCCACATCTCATACTCTACGTATTATATTCGCGACGATTAACCCATTTATCAGCACATTAAACCATTTCAGACACTCGTTGCTTTGATTTTGTTTGCGGAAGGGTCTATCGATTATTTTGTTTTGATATTATCCAGACATGACCGGACTAACGGGGAAATGGAATTCGAACACTTCATTTATGAGTCTTTTATGTTTACTGACCAATAAATTGTGGAAGTATGCATTAGAATAAACAAGACGGTTATGTTTATAGCTATAATCATGAAGGGTAACGTAGGCGCTAACAAGATTACAAAATTCTTATAACCTCCAGTTATTACTGTCGTTATTTTTAAGAAATCCCCAACATCCTTAATCTTTCAGTGAATTATTTAGAGTTTTGTTTAGAGAAGCCAAAGGTCGTTGTTCATACGTTTTCTATATGAAGGTGAGTAATATTAATTTTTGTATTTGATTATAAACGTTTTAAACAATTTTTGCTTACCTGTTCTGTTGGAAATTTATCGAGATTTGATCCAGACACGTCTATTACTTCTAACTCTATTGGATTTCCATTTATAGGTACAGTTTGTCTATAGAGTAGATCTGCAAAGATGAACAATGTCTTGTATTCTCATCTGAATATTAAGTACACATAGAAAATTAATGTAAAATACATTAGAACATTATTATTTAGTGATAATATTTTCATACCTGTATTTGAATGATATTCCCCAATGTATCTTCGAGTTAGATACCGGACTATTAGCGCTGCAAAAAAAATAAATAAATATAAGTAATGTAAAATTATAAAAGCCAAGAAATGTAGTGTGCTCAATGTAGGTGACCGCATTTATGCGACTTTAACTATGAAATCTGGTAAGTACCGAGATGGCTAAGTGGTAAAAGATTCGTGTTGTTTAAGAAAACATAGTATTCATGTGGGTTACATCACTCGGTAATAGGTCACGGGAATTATGCCGCGACTTCGTTTATGTTACATAATCTTGGTCGATATTTTATTCCACGTTATGTAATAAACATTTCGAAATATGAACTTCATTGACTAGCCTCACCTATTATTAGGAATCCTGCTTGTTAAAGTTAACTTTTGACCTCGTCGAGTTTGATTAACTTTGCATAAACTCTTTCGTTCTTTACAAAAATATAAAGCTATTGTTTTATTCATATTATTTAGGCTGGAATTCATTTGAGAATATGTAAAGTAATTTTATATTATATACATACCTCGAAAAAATGTAATAAGATATTTTTAATAATAATACAATTTTAAAAAATCTTAATGACTTTTTGTAGAATAGTTTTAGAGAATTGCTATTAGGGAATTTTGAAACTTTGTTAAGCGAAATTTCGAAAACAGTTCGTTAAGTAAGTATATTTACTTTAGAGATAGCTCATTTAAATACTAAGAAAACTTGGTCCTAGTGGCATTTACAAGATTCAACAATATATTATTTAATAGATACAAATTTTTATAAATTACTTCAATTTCTAAAGAAGTGGGCGGCTTATTAAATATCAACCTTATTTCTATTTATCTAATATTTAATAGCTAAGTTTTCAAAAAACGTTTTAGGTTACTCAAATGTAAGAGAAAGTAGGCTAAAGTATTTTCAGTCCGTAAAAGTTTTTGGATTATGATACCATCTCATAAGAATTTAGGTTGAAAGAAAAATTTAGTCCTATAATTTTTATTCAAAGAACATTACGATTTTATGACAAGTTAGATATACGATTATACTAGATTAATAACATTTTATAATTGGACTTTATTTTTGCATTTTAACAATTTGAATAACTGAACCGTACTTTTTAACCCTCATAGCGATATAAATTATACTAGATGACCCGGCCACGCGTCGCTGTGGCAAAGGTTTTTGTTATATTAAATTGTAATTAGTAAGCATTAT
>JAOSYY010000009.1:2001474-2034743 GCA_025727935.1 Hebomoia glaucippe | reverse complement strand
ATATTGCGACTATAAATTGATAAATAAACTATCCTATCTCTTAAGTTGGAGCATAGCACTCATTTTAAAGAAAAAAATGTTAAAAACGATTCAGTAGTTTCGGAGTTCATCCCGGACAAACATCGTGACACGTGATTTATATATATTAGATAAAAATGTCGACATACCATAATTATGACAAAGCTATCGTCTTATTTTTTAATTATTATTTTTAACACGTTACGTATTTATTTATTTATAACATAATTATTATAACTCAGTTCAAGATTGATACAGAAACAAATTGCAAGTAAACTGTGCTATATTTTAAGTGGAAATATTTAGAATAAAATGTATATTGAAATATTATTATTCAGGTATTATGCCGTGCTTACCGGATTTGCCAACTCTGGAGCTGCCAATGACGGCGATACGGACGCGCGAGGGACTGGCACGCTCGTCCCTCATGGCGAGTAAAATATTACGCAGCTGAAACAATTAACATTTATAATTATAGTACAGTTATTAATTTTAGTATTCCTCATAACCTTATTAAAGTTATTGTCTGTGTCGCTAATCTTCTTTGCCTTTTTCTTTATAATAAAACAAAGAGATAAACTAGATATGTTTGCCTTTCTTTGCGAAATTTAAAAATAGGTGACGCTAATGCATTAACTAACTGACTGACGCTGAAAAGTGTTCTACTTCCATAGTTATTTTAGTATTTCAGGTAGACTTTTGTTCGTAAACCTATTTAAGTATATCTTTTGTCAAACCCATTAAGACTGAACATGTCATGACAACAAAATTTTAATTAATATCTTGAATATGTTCCAAGCTTCTTCACATTTTAGCCTATGAGTGGGATATTTGTTTCATTCACTGTACTTGTCGTCATTTGAAGAACATTGACGTTCTTCTACCTATAGGTACACTGAAAATTTGCGTCAGCGGATTACTTTCACAAAATTAGGCGTTTTCAACAAATACTTCCTGTTTTTGAGTTAAAACAAAGCAGCAAGTGTTATAAACGGAACAGAAATAATGCACTTTTTCAGATATTGAATGAGACTCCGGATTGGAAAAAATTCAGCAATGAATCATGACTTACTGTACAAAAACACTGGGATGATTAATCTATTAGAAAATTTCACAAAGAACAAACATAAATAATAATATTACGCGAGTGATGAGGCATGTCAAGTATTTTTAGAAAACTTGAAGGTTTGCGTCAGCGCAGAGCTTGCCCGCTTAGTTGAATAACCCTAGGCAGGGCTTTTGACAGTTTCAAAACACAATATAACCTTAACTCTGTTGTACTCATTCAGGGTTAAATGGATGGTGAATGACACAAAATCAGAAGAAATAGTATTTATAAGATAGGAAGCATTAAAAATTCTTGTAGTTGAAAGTAATCATTGTCATCACTTTATTAGGTTGTCAAAATAAATTTTCAAACATTATTTTACATTTAAAAATCATTCTTTATCAATTGTAGTAGTGATGTAGGTTACTCTAAATGTCTATTATACCTATTGCATATCACATAAGGACTACTTCTTCAGTATCACGATGTGATAAAAACATTAAATCGTATCTTTATTAAATAATATATTTTGATACTGCTGGGGAATATATAATATACGCAATAATATCACTTCATATTAGCTAATTTATACTAAAATACAGAAATGATATTCAACCGTATGTTTTTTCCTGATGCGACACGCTTTGAGACGAAAATTTTATTTATGTTTGGCGCCAAATAATAATAGTCCTGTTGCTGAAAAAAACCTCGATGTTGCCAAAATATTTTAATGACGCAGATTTTTTTTTATCAAATGCAATTTTATGTTTAAACATTTTGAATTATATATAAATACATTTTGCGCATAAAAGTAAACTTCTTTTGTGGTTAAAAAAATAACTTGAAACTCTGACCGGAAAGTTGCAATACTTATGGGCTAATACTATAATGTGATTTTTAATACAGTATATGCTAAATGTACGAGCAGCTTTCAACTATTAAACTTAATTTAATTCTCTAGTGAACTAAGATTAGATATTAAAATGCTAAAGGTCAGATTTACGTGGGAAGAAAAGCTACAGACTCTGAAAATGTGTGGCAAAATGGAACAATATAAATCCCACCTGTCCAGCCATTTGCCAAGCGTGGGAGAACTGCTTTTAAGTAGACAAAATTAGCGGGAGATGCACAAACATTGAACTTCCAAATATTATTGACATGACTGACGTATAATAGCACGTCAAAAACTAAAAATAGTATCAAACTACAAACAATAGTAACGAGTTGAATTTAAAGTGAATGAATAGAAAAAGTTATTTACTTCATTTAATTGTAAATAAAGCGATTAAAAACAAGAACATTTTTTTAATGTTTACATTAAATTTATTATTTGCTCATCGATAAATCTAAAAGCTTTCATGGTAGCAATATCTTGGAAGGCCAGGCCCTTGATAATAAATCCGGTCGTAAGACATTTTCGGTATTCCCATGTCCTCAAGGATAAACTTCAAGGTTCAGGAATATTACTAAATCGACACTGGCTGTGATTGAAGGGCATTTGCCGCTTTGCGCTAATACCTCTTGATTGTTTCACGGATAAAACATTGAATTTGATTCCCGTTTAAGATGATTTTGTTGCATCGTTTTTTAAATATTTCATCTAAATAGTGTTTATATAACAAAGAGTGTTAAATTTCCTAATAAATACGAACTTCTTTCTTTTATTCTAGTAATATATGTGTTTGTTAAGGATGTGCTGTAGGTATATTTTGTCAATATGTAATTTTAGAAGCGAATTATATATTTATTTTAAACGGTATTCAATGAGGCATTATTCCAATGTCTCTACCGGTTATCACAATCATATCAAGAACTTTTATGCTCGTTTGTACTAAAGAGCATCGAATTTAATTGTAAACCCAAATACGAAAAATCGTTTCATTGAACTGTTATTATATTTATTTTAGTTGGAATCAACAATTGTATTGTAGTATTTTGAAGTAATACATAACGTATAAGAATCCTTGATCTCGTAATCTAATTTAAACTGTACTTGACCTATTATTGTGAGATAAACATAAATAACTAGGTATTTAATCATCGTTTACAAAACGATGTGTGTACGTTTTGAAAAAGGTTGAAGGTTCTAACAACGAAATAATGTTTATTATTGTATCTACAATTGTTTTGTTGTAAGACAAACGAATCTTTTTATAAGATGTATTAAGACTCACAAATCTGTGCGTAAAATCATACTTAAACGAATTAAATTACAATCTAGCCGTGTGATTTACACGGCTAGATTGTACAACTAACGTTCAATTTGAAAACAAACGAATAATAAATAATAATTAGTGCAAAAATATATTTTGCTCACATAAAATTAACCTAGTTATTAAATTTTAACAGTCACGTGTAAGCTTTTAACGGCGAGTGACCAATAATATTCATGCAATGCACATTAATTTTATAATGCCCTTCACCTACTTAAAAATAATGGAATTATTGTCTAGACAATTCATAGATTTTCAATAGCTATGTACAGAATACAAAATCATCATTTTATTTAAAATCTATTAAATACATATGTTCTTTAAAATGTTTTTCCAAGAAATTAATTGATTTTTTAATGACTCCACATTTAAAACGTTATTGATGTTATAATATATCTTGCCGATAGATATTATTTAAAAGTATTCAGATATTTTGATTTATGATAAATAGTTATCTAAAGCAAAAGCACAGAATATCGTTGATTCAGTATATGCTATTATTTGTCGTATTTAGGTAGAACATATTTGCCTCACACTCGTCTACGTACCATTAAAATTAAGTCTTCTATCATTATAAATGGTGTGTCCGTAAAGTTTTTCATAAATACTAATTTATTGACAGAGATATTGTTAAGTAAGTAAAAAAGGTATATATATATTTTTTTAAATCTATTCACTATTGTAGATAAACATAACATTAGGTGATTTACGCGTACTTACGTCGCCGCTATCTCTCGTATTTTTTTAGTATAATATTAACAGCACTAAGTTTTAATATGCTTAAAAAATCTTAAATATTTGTAAAAACAATGTTTATTTTTACTGATGTGAATGAATAACATTAGATGTGGGTTGAGATTCAAAACAGTAGGGCTATAAATAAAATATAATAAGCTTCCTGCTTAGCATGGAAATATTATTACGTGATAATGTGAGCGCAATACTCTCTGGCATAATGGAACATACCTGATCTACAATATAGTAAGTACACTTCCGATGGATCGATAATAAATCTAGTTAGATGTCCGCGTCGTTGTTAATGCAATGTATGTACGTGTTCGACTATAAATGTTGGAGGCGAGTGTTCTGGAATCAATTGTTTGTTTGCGCAATGAACACAGATGGTGAGCCATGAACCTGACTTTTAGAACGATCTAAATCTAATTTTGAGTTTAATCCTACTTTAATGAGCACTTACACATAAGCACTTTTATACTTTTATTTTGATGCGGATGTAACCAGCCTTTGGACTGACACAGAGCTTTATAGCTTAAACGCTTTGAGTACGGGGGTCAACCAACCTGTTTCCGGATACCTTAGAGTGGCGTCAGGTAAACAACCTTTATACGCTTTTACATAGTATGCTAGGGTTAGTCGTTACGTTTATTTCTCCCAAAAGAATTGTTCAGGGGTAGGAAAACGTAAGTTTACTTCAATCGTTACATTAAATTTGTAAATCCGTAGTCAATTGGAAAATGACTAGTACAAGATAGTGAGAGACAGAGAAAAACCAGTAGTATAAACAATATTCACAACATCCGAGTAGAGAGATGTGTATTAAAGAAAAAATTTAAACAAAGTGTAAGAAGAACTTGTAATACTTTAAATTTTGATTTAAATTAATAAATAAGCGTTAGCTGTCGACGCCTCATATCATAAAAATTCTAATATGTACATTGGCAATAGTTAATTATTTACTTTTATGTACTTAATAAAAAATAGATTACTATTATGATAAAGTTCTATTTTAACTTACCGGCAAAGGCTCAAGGTTTGAAAAGGACGTTTAGAAAGATGACATACCATTTCATGAGTGTGGTTGTCTAGTTTCAAATTTCTTATTTTCTATGTTATTCTAGATTCATTCATGAGTATCAGATATTTTATTGTATTGTTAGTATTGATAATTTTATGTGTTTGATGTTTAAATAGATTATGTTTGTCATTGGTATCCTATGAAAATTAACAATTCTCTAAAATTAGTCCAGCCGTTTAGGAGTAGTTAACTACAATTATACGCAGAAGACATTTAGTTATCTGTCTCTATTTTAATTTATTTCATTGTATCTGTTACCCTCTATACTTAAAAAGAAATAGGTTGTTATTTAATTATTCAGTTGTGTACATGATGTTGGCTAATTTATGTCACGAAATTAAAAACAACGAATATTTAATGTAGTAATAATACATTAATTAGTGTTCGCTCAGTAACAAATAATTATATCTGTTGTACAATGTAGTTTACTACACAAAGTTGGTTTCCGTTGCTGGAAACGCGTGTATAAAACTGTTCCATTTAATTAACTTTAAACACAGTTACCCAGTATAGAACTAATTAGTTCCTGTTTTAGCATGCTAATAAATCTGTGAATATTTATGATTTAGTGATAAAAATACACGTTACTAGCGTATTTACGTTGACTTCATCCGGTTGAGAAAGTCACAACTTTTATACATATTTCCCCATGCATAAAATTCGATATTATTCTTATTGTATATTTGAGCAGGCATATTGAAAATGTATTAAGTTATACAGTGCTTTATTATATTTCAAAGATCTACGAGAAGCATACCAGATATAATATCTATCGCGAATGATAGACAGTTCAATCAACAAGTTAAATAGTGTTACATTTTACAGTTTCATAAGTTTTTATAAATATATCCAGGTACTATCCAGCTTGTTTGACTTATAATAACATCGTATTCTTAATTATATAAAAAACATACTTAATTTGTGAGATATAATAAATAATTTAAAGGTGAAAATAAAGCGAAAACAAATCTTCACCTATGTTGATATTTTAAATGTTACATAAGGTGGAAATTTACTACTACAATAATTTGTTGCGGGAGCTCGCAGCTGAATTTATTTTGACAGGATTTTCCGTTGACGGAAATCGAAACAATTTCGAGATGGGCACAAATTCAAATTACATTTATTTTCCAGTAGTTGCGTGGAAGAAATAGCGGTAGTTTTCCAAGTACATAATATCTATAACAGATTTAATACAGACATCATCGCCAGTATTAACTTAACGTATAGATAACGTATAGATATGATCATAAATAAAATAAAAAAAATAATAACCAAACAAAGATTACACAGTGTTCAAGTACTTCAAATGAACTTTATGCATACATAAATTCTATGATCCATTCCATTGACTTTTTTTGCATAAGTGAAGAACATGTTACAACCAATTTGTATATAAAAGTCTGCACTTTAAAACTAACAATATACTCGAAGTTAAATTTATTAAGTAAAGCTTAAAGTCTGTGTTCCCGAAATCTGTTTTTAATTTAAATTGAAGACAGCTTTATCAAATACCGTTTTTTTAAATAAGCTGAAATTTTCGTACAAAAAGCATTGTTTACAATATTCACGTTGTCCGTTATCGCAGATAAGCTCTTTGTTATGTAGTCCTGAAAAACATCGCTTGTTCGCGGTATAAAGAATATTAAACATTTTTTTCACATTATAGATATATCAATATTACAAATTAAATAAAAGTATATTATTGCTATTCTACGAAGAATCTGTTAACTTGAATGTATAATGTATTATATAATAATATGAATATACCTAAATTGCAAATCTAACACTTTAAATATATATAAGATATATTCTTTTAAAAATTACTACGTAAACAATGTTATTTTATTTTTAATTATATTTAAGAACTGCACTCAATAACAACGCATTATACAATTAATAACACTGTCTATTGAATCAATAACTTTTCTCAACATTCATTCAATATTTACATGAAATCCACTCTTACCTGAATAATGTGAAATTTATAAGACTGACGCTGAAGGTTCGGATTGAAAAGACACAAACAAAAGAACTGTTTAAAGCACAACACAAATTATAGTTTATTGAAACTTGATTGTTTATAAGCAACAAGTGCAATGCAATATTAGAATCGCGAATTGGAGAACACACACACTACTTCGACTTCGGAATACGACTGACGGGCGCGCACCCGTGCAAGCTATATATATACACGGTACACAGTACATGATTCCCTAGCTGTTTTCAGCGAGTGGCGCCGATTCAGGCGCTTTTTTACACAAAAATATTAATGGAATCCGGAGCCTAATTTTCTCTGTCACTACCTTCTCCGATACAATGGGGGCGTTGCTCTCTGACTTATGCAGTGAGAGACGACTGACCAGATTCTTTCAATCTGACTGTTGGATGACCGATATTCACCATCAATAATTTACGCTACCTTATAAGACATGTAGGGTTTAATACTAAGTGTTCATTTTTTAATGGTTTAACATTGTGATTATCGTAGGAGACATCAAAATTGGTTAAGAAGTACATTGCTTTGTGATTTCAAACGTAACAAAACCGTACACATTGCAAACATTTTCAATTAAAAAAGTTTTTGAATAATTCTTTAAAGTCTGAGTAACTTTAACGATGTTCGGAACTCGTATGAGTGTCAAATTTTGTATTTCATTGTGTTCAATAAAATGAAAGTAATAAAATATTCGCAAAATTTTTCTCCTTCGTGTAACTTATAATTGTGATTTTCGAGATTCCTATTTGTATTTATAATTGTGAAATATTGAAATAAATAGAATAATTACTTAGTCAAAAGGACTATTGAGATTTCCTTAAAGGAGTTTGAGCAAATATTGTTAGAACAGAATTTAACGAGGCTTTTATACTTATTCCACCTGTAAATATTGTTATATGTATATCTATTTATAAGAGTTAAATTTCTATTTACAATTTGTAATAAACATCAGCTTATTTTAGACAAAAAATAACACCTAACAAAGAAGCCTAATATTATTGCTATAAAAGCTTTAAGACCCTACGAACTAATGAGCGCTAGGACTAATTGGTCACGTGGACTTTCAGAATACTTTTACGTAAGCGTCAACTACGATAGATGTGGTTGTATATCGCTTATGCAATTATTTATCATCAAAATATATTGAATAAACATGATTTTATGACATTATGTATGTATGTATCATAATACTGCAATGGAGCATTTTTTACTGTTTAATGTTGAATTCTCTAGCGTATTCACGCAATTTTCCGCCCCTGATTGCATCAACAATGTTTAATATAAAAAGTACTCCCGAAGCGGCGTAGTTTCAAATAAAATTCCAGTTCAAATGCTTCTTGGAGTGGCTGGCGAGTTACTTTATATCTATATTTCAAGTGCACTTCAGTGGGATGTTTCAATCGAACAATATCTTTTCTTACCAAGCTCCTGTGCGATTTACCTGTTTTATTTTTTTTGGTCAGTTTATTCGATCAAATATTATATAACTGGTATATTTAATCTATATTAACAATTTTATAGCTGGCATACATATGTCGTATAATTTAAAGAACGTAAACAAATAATAAGATAAAGCCCTATGACTACTCTATTACTAAGAAATGAACAGACACTCAATTGCTATGCGATATTCAGTTCCAAGAAAACTCTACAAGTGCTTTCATTGAAAACTAAGTTTATACCTTAAATTTATATATTAACGTTTTATTTATTAGTAGCGACAGACCTTAATATATTTGAACTCGAAATTAGATGGATATTACAGTGGCCCTATATACATATGAATCAAAAATATAACACGTGAAAATGAATATAAATTGTGATTTAATCCACATTAAATTATTAGTAAAAAAGGATAAAAAATCAATAGATGTATTGCTAATTTCAGCTCTGACTTATATTCGATTTATGCAAGTGTCGTCCAATTGACCTATTCCGCTGTCCAAATTCGTAATCACGGGAATCTGACATAGTTCATGTAACGTGTAATGAGAATATTGCGTAGCCCTCCGGGCAAAGCCTCATTACCCCGGATATCCACATTTACTTATTTGTTGTTGTGAAACGTGAACGTCTCGTCGAGTGGCTATTAAATGAACAAAGTTTGTTTGTTATTTATGAGTATTACCACAGGGTAATAAGAATTACTGAGGAAGAATTCCAAAAAAACCTGCCACATTGATTCACACATGTGTGAAGACACTTAAATATATTTTATGATAGGAAGCGTTTTAAGAATAAAGAATTATTATGAAATAAAATTTATATCTTTCAATTTTAGATTGTAACACGATAAGTAGGACAATACAATATTTTAACATTTCATGATAATTGCTAGGTTGCTGTTGCTACTGAAATAATATAATAGTTTATTAAGGCTATCGTAATAGCTGTAATTATTATTTTGTCTTGTCAATTTTTTTTATAAACATATTATAATAACACTGTAGATTTCCGAATACTGGAAATAAAAATAAAAATAAGATCAGTAGCAGAACCTCACTTAATATATTAGATATAATAAGGCTGAAATCTTAAGGTTCGCAGCGCATCTCCTAGATCATAGGTTTTGGAGATACCCATGGGCGACAGGAATCGCTTACTATTATGTGAGCCGTATGCTCGTTTGCCTTTATATGTTATAAAAAATAAGTAGAATCGGCGTATTTATACGATTAATATTTTGCAAATGAATATACTTACAAAAGCACATATTGGTCGAGATTTTCGAGAACAATAACCACATAATAATTACGTATGCAAATGATTCAGCGTAATTTGTATGAAGTATTTATTATGGTTACACCGATAACTTTCGGATTTTGTTTTATTACTATTCTTCAAACAAGAATAAGAATCCTTTTATGATAATGTAGGGGAACTGCTTTATATTTGTTGTAACATACATACTTATAATCACGCCTTTATTCTCGTAGGCGCACCCAGGTACTACTGTTTTCCTTGGTATTATCATCACCTCATACAAGATTAAAAAATTAAAACCTATTTCCTTAAAGTTATACTTTAAAGTTAGTCCTTACAATATGTAAAGTGACTTTACATTTAAACACTAATAAACTATTTATTTATTAAAAATCAAAATGTCCAACTTTGACAAAACTTGTTGCGTTAGCACACAACTTAATAAATATATTTTCAAATCATACAAAGTTAGATCATACATGAATGGCTTCAGATGTTTATTTATAATTATTTTTGTTAGGATTTGTTACTAATTATAACCGCTTAATAATCTATACCTAAACTACGCTATTTCAGTTTCTAATTTATTTAGACAAGATGCTAGCTAAATATAACTGGGCTTCCGCTCGCAGCGATGCGCTGAATGGATGGAATCCTGGTTTATTACCCAATAAAATTTTAAACACATCAAAGGTGAAAATTTAAAATTTCAGTTGGTATATATTTAAGTGGTTCACATTAACATCTTAATCAACGTAGAGAGTAAATATTAAAATTAATGTTATTTTTAAGAGACGATACTACTATATTTAAAAGTGTCCATACATTATATATATCATAAAGAATGTCCAAAATAATAAGATATATTTAAAGGTCGAATATGCATTCAAAAATACGTCACAAAATGGATAATTTTTTGTAAATAACTTATCATCACATCCATTTCACGTTATTGTTTACTCAGCTTCCGAAACAACAATTTATGACGTCATATTATAATGTGTAGAGACGCTTCATTACTCACCCTATGAATTTGTCAATACATATTAATTTAACACTGTTTTCATCAATTGCCTGAGCCACGAGAATATTAATTTTATAATAATACTATATTTGTATTTCATTATTAAATATTTATGGTAAGATGAAATTAATGAATAATTTTTCGAGTAAAGGTTAAATAAAGATCGCCTCTACGTAAAACTTTTGTTGCCTTGAAATACACGAATTTGTATTGAATGGTTGTATTGTAAGTATCTGAGATTATTGAATGAATAAAAATATACCGATGAAGAACTTCTACGCATAATATATATTTCATAAGTAGGAGATCAAATAAAAATAATTTGCATGTACCTTTATGCATGAATTTCTTAAAATTTACGGATATCCTAATTGTAGCTTGTATCATAAAATAAAATCTTTATCGTAGCAGATCACGTAGCATGTGTTCGGCTACGAAATATTGCTTAGATCATAGTTTGACCAGTTGAGAACATTTGCGTTATTGTTGAATTATGAAAATGTCGCCTCCGCTATCCATGAAACTGGAAAACAAACTATGATAAGAAACAACTTCAAATAGTCTAATTTCTCGTACAAAATCAATGTAAGAGAGAAAGGAAACCGCATCAGTTTGTGTATCTAATGTTTTATCAAATATTGATTGATGGTTATTAATAGTAAAAAAGTTAAACGTACAATGATAATATCAGAATAAATAGACAAAATTTATTTTACAGTAATAATCTCTTATTGGATAATACTTTCCATTATTTTTTAACCGTATGACACAGTATCTTATAAGGGCAAGTTCTTATTTCTGATGTTGTTACCTATTTGGCAATCTTATTTATAGATACTGCAGGTAAATTTAATAGAATTATTGTTTTTTTAAATGTTGTACTTATAGTCTATATGCTGCACTTTATATGTAAATATGTATGTTTCTAATTATACGTTCAATTATCATTTAACATAAAAAATTACAATTATACATTATATATAACATATTAGCGCTAATTTAAATTGGATGAAGAAATCTTCTTCAGGCAATATAACCTTGTTTAGGCTTAGAAGATACGGTATGGGATATTCAGCAAAAGCCGTATTATTTTACCTTAAAAGTCAATAGCTATTTTAATTATAATCAAAAGAATTATTTGATACTACCGGTTATTCACATTAGACTCGTTTGAGAACTTTTGTCTGAGTAAATAAGATTAGTCATTACTAAGTCCTCACAGAATAAACCAAATCCTATTCAAGGAAAAATAGAATAATCTGTATTATTTTACCTGAACCAAGTTTTTCACAGAAAGGATTGAATTAAAAGAGCTTAAGTAGCTAAGAAGTATAGCAGATATGATAATTTTTTCACAATTTATTTGAACCAAATCAATTATTATTAAATTTAACTAAAATATAACAATAAATAAATATAAAATAATTGAACTTGAGTATACCTGTATTTGGCATCAGCGCCTAAACACTGATGAGAATTCAAATATAACAACGATTAGCCTACATACAATAAATATTATAATTTTAATACTAATTAATTTAAATACATATTTTGGCTTGTCCATGACAAAAATTTTATTATATTACTTAAATCATACATTTTACTTAACGAAAAAATATCGATTCTTAACCTTACAAATGGTATACAATCCTTACCATAGTGTAAATATGTTACAACATAAATAAAATTAGCGTTTAATAAAGTACTCAGTTCTCAAAGTAACAAAGATAACATATATCCGGAAGAAATAGTTTCACAGTCGTAGTCGAGTAGCGCGTGCTGTAATAAAAATATAATTTGCGAAACAATAATAATTTTCTACGAGGTCTTCTATTAATCAGAAATTGAAAAGAATAACAGATTTTTCTTGACAGTTATTATTCCGGAATTAGTTTAATGTGATCTAGTATGTGGATATTGAAATCTTGACCTACTTTGTCAATATTTGATAAATGTAAAGAAGATTAATTTTCACCTTTAGTGCTAGTTGCTACGATTATGATGATTCTTATATACTTCGGTAAATAGATAATAGTGATATAGAATCCGAGAATGGATGTTAGTTTTATGGGATCTAGAAGAAACTATCCATGTGTCAATTTAAAACTAAGACTTGATTTTACGTATCGTAAAAGGCATCCAGGAATTAAACTATATTGTGTTTGTAAAGTAAAATTACTATGCGTTGAATCTCTTAAATTTTTTTAACACGTGTAAGTGGACTTCTTTTTTTGGTTCCGTTAAATAATATTTTAAAATACTTAACACTAATCATCTGAAGATTGTGCAACCAGATCTCCTTAACTGTAAACGTATCTGTCTGAGCCTGTTGTATATAAAAGAGCATTAAGGATGCGCACGTTACCAAATATAAGGAAATGGTACAGAGTAAAAATAAATACGGGGACGTAATCAAACTTACTAATTTTAACTTTCTTGTAGCACATTTGTAAAAATAAACAGGATTGTTTGTCGCCCACGACTTCCAATCGCCTTGAATCATCCCCGAACTCCACAACGAGGGGCTAACTACAACATGACTAAGGTTATAATATTTTATTTAAGGTAACAATAAATAATAAGTTGTATATTGTATATATTACCTTCGTCATTCAAAAAGTTATATCAAGTCGATTATTTGTTTAAACCTAGGAAATGAAATGTTGAAATTTTACAACGCATTACGTACTTTTACATGTTTGGAAGGAAGATTTATTACTTTAATACTTAATACTAATGTTTTTTGTGTATATAAGACAATTGCAAATACGCTTAGGTTAAGAAGCAGTAATATAATTTTATTTCCAACGACAGCAATTTTCACATGTTATATTAAATATCGTTTTCCAACCGCATAAAGTAAACGATCTTAAAATAACATATTCTCTTATAATTATATCCAGCCCTACAATATTTCTTAGCATATAAAGCATATTTGCTTCCAGATCGATTTTCACATATAGTATTACACGTTAGTACGTAACCTTTATTTCTTAAATGATAATGAATCCTCTTTTCATTAAATTTTGTACACTTACAATATGTGTATAATATAATATATATAATACAATAATAATGATACAGTTTAAATAAATTACGAATATAAACTCTTGTTTATGATTACCTAAAATTTTCTGTTCCATAAGAATGAATTAACAATACGAATAAAATTAATCAAGGCCTTTTGTAACATTATTTATTTTGCGTAACAATGAGATCGAAGCTACTTATAATAATTTATTGGTGAGATAGGCATAAGCCGACGCAAATTATCACGAAACTCTTTATGCAAAGTGTTACCTTACCGAAATAACTTTACGATTGTTCTACTTTCTGGAAGTCAACGTGCTACGTTAAATGAAGATATCAAAAATCGAGTAACGCTTTATCTTCGCCGCGCCGAGCCATCGTAAATGTTTGAAGGACTGATGGATTGACAACAAACATTAATTGTATTGAGAGTTTGCGTCGATTTGTTTAATATATCAATAAGGAAAGCGATTCGTTTGTTTTTACGGCACTTTACAGGTTACTCGATGAACAGAGACATCGATCGTCTGTGGCGGGTGGCATCCGGCGCGGGTCGTTCCACCGACGGACTCGTGAATTCTTCTGTGACAATTTAATCTTGACATCCTAATTTGTTGGGCGCCGCCTTGCCATATCCGCGGCATTTCAAGAGCCCGGTCAAACACCGCTTTCGAAGACGCAAACATTCATAATCCTCATCAATTCCGACCTCATTTCAAAAGTAAGTGGCATAGTAGGGCACATTATAATATTTACTTCGCCAGTTCAATGGCTAAACGAGAACTTTAACTGCAAAACATGGCGATAATAAACTGATATTTGATTAGGAAACTACCACAACATGTTTATAATTTAAATTATAATTAATTATGATTTTTAATAGAAAATAGATTCGATAAAGTGTCTTTAAAAATATAAAACGTAGTTGATGTATTATATGTTATATATTAACTTAGCAATAGTTTATAAAGAATTTATTAACGTAACAGCTACACGAGTGTCACAAATAAGTTTCTACTGTTGCACTCAATTCGTGAAATTTTAATATTTATGACGTTTAATATAATCTTGTCACACCTATTTAATATTTGCAAAATGATCATCTTATGCTACATTTAAAGTATATTAGTAGGATATAATATAACCTTGGTAACTTTTCAGTTGTTCCAAAATAAAATAATTAAATAAATCAACGTAGATCCATACATTATTTAAAAATGGAACTACATATCATATGTAATGCAACTTATTGGAATGGAATTAATAAGTTTTGCTACTACGTACTCGTTTCACAGTATGGCAATCATTACGTGAAGGATTTTTCCAACGTAAGTAAACAGAAAACGTGCTGGCAGATTAACTAGGGAATAAGCGTGTATAAGCTCGTGCCGGAGTCGTTCACCTGTGATCTTCCACGGCACTAATGAACGGCGGAAAGTTTCCGACCACGGCCACTGTTTCATTGAACAAATATTTGCGAAAGTGACACATTTCCATTCATTCGGAACTCCTGAATAATTAGTTAGTTCATCGCATGGTCAAAGCAGCCACATAAAGGCTTTTAACATTATCATTATGAGTATGCATAAAACGGACTTGCCCAAAACATGATAAATAAGATAGAATATATAACTATTTATATATTATATATAGTTTCTTACACCTCATCACCTGTATGTATAACACACAGCGTAAGCAATCGAAAGGATTTCAATATAACATATGGGGCATTTCACGTCAAGCGGACAACCAAAAAAAAGTGAGATCGTGAATTTTGTTTATACTCTAGTCAGTTATACTTTTAGTAGACGTGGATACTTACACCGATTTTTTTTTCGTATAAAACTTTATTGCTGAGTTATGAGCTCTTAAAAATTTACTAAGAATGAATTCATGAATTGTTCAATGCCTATTATCTGTATCAATTGATTTGTAAAAAAAAGAAATAAAAAGTATAGTTTCTTATAGTAAAACTTCTTTAAGATTTTAATTTTTTTGTCGAATTCTAAATTTGAATTTTTTTACGTATAGTAAACTGGAAGTGAAAATTTCAAATCGATATTTAACTAACTTCAACACTTGATTTCAGCAACAAAGCTTCATACGAAAGAAATATTGGGTGTACATATCTACGTCTACTAGACGTATATATGATCTCACTTTTTTTTTGGTTGTCCGCTTGACGTGAAATGCCCCATATTTGTTATTCTTACTATTGAAAAGCTTAATTATTTTTAACTTAAAATATGGCTGAAAAGATGCAGTAAAATGAGACTTATAATTTTTATTTCATTCTGTTTTGCTTCGCGTTTTATATTTTAAGATTATTATCAGTACAACACTAAACTTATATTGCTTATAGAGTTTGTTCGCTTATAAGGAACACGAGGAAAAATCAGAATTTTTAACCCACCAGTCAAAACAATCCATAGTCGCATTGTTGATAAACTATTTACTTCAAACAAACTATATGTTTGATAAAGGGTTACGACGTTCACGAGGCTTCAATATAAATAGCTAACTCTATGCCACGTGCTTAGTTTAGCCTGTGGCTTAATCACTGCAAGTTTCTAGAGTTTAGAACTTTCCTAAAAGTTGCCACAGTTAATCAATAAAAGTTTAATTGGAGTAACAATGTGATTTGATGATGATAAGGATGAAGTTAATGTTGCCTAATTTACTCTTATAATACGGTTACCTCAGTAAAACTCTCCTTAAAATCGGTTCAGCCGTTTCCAATATTCGTCGAAAGGAACGGTCAAACAAAAATTTTATACAATAATTCAGTTTTAAATAGCGTATGTAATTCTATATAGATTTTAATGACATTGTCAGATTTTTGCAACCCATGTAAGACAGTGACATTGAGTGGATTCTATTGTGACATTTATTTTGTGGCCTAAAAAAGAATTGGATGTAGAATTCCTGCTTGCTTCAGGTACATTTAATACAATTCACTGAATTGTTAAATTATAAAATTCCTATCATTCCATCCTTTACATTCTTCTTTCTTGCTAACATCGTAGAGTTTTATTCACTTTAACGTGTTACAAACTTACTCGGGCGGAAAATACTAAATATTTTGATTTATTTTACTATTTTCATGTTATAACGAGGATTGAGAAGAGATAGCGTTTGGCCATGAGTCAGGAGTAGTTATGTTCACTGTTGCTATATTTTGTGCGATTTTGTTTATTTACGATTAAAACAAGAATAATTCAATAAACACAATTGGTTTAGCTAACATTACGTGCAGTTTGATCGGTAATACACTTTGTAATCATTTGTTATTTTAATGAATAGAGGGGAAGGTATTTACTCTGCTGGTGTTTATTATCCAATATAGATATTTATATGAAATGTTTGAATTATCCATCGTGGTTACTAATGGGCTATTAAAATTTTGATAAAATTCTGTAATCGTGTTATCACCATGGGATATGAAAGAATTACCTTTTGTTAAATTTTTGACGATGTCGATGACTTGTCTTTTAATGTACTATTTATATCTACATTTTTTTGCGAAAACGGAAAATATTCGTATTTATTCATCAAAAAGGTAATGGATATATGAGATATATGTATATCTCAAACCGACTTAAACTTTTTCTTTACATACATGTCATTAAAGTTTAAAATTTTATATAAAATATTGCGCAAGCCTAGTGCATACTTTACGTGTCTTTAAATTTCAAACATCGTAAATCTTGAGGACGTAGACTAAATTCGTTTATTGCTAGTATACGTGAAATAACAATAGTATTGTGTGCGTTGTACCAGCCTATTCTGCTCTCTCAATTCGAATTTATTTAACACGTAACCTAACGAAACAAGGAAAATGTATCAAAGGAAACTGTGGAGGCCGAGTTTAATAATAATATTGGTGTTAAATAGAGGCGCGTATGTTGAAACACGAAGGTGATCAATTTAAAAACCATATGTAAATAACATTGTTTTGGAACTTCACATGCTCCATAACTACGATAGATAGCTGTTGTACGGTAAGACAATGAATCATACCACGCCGTGTAGCGAATCCAGGTCAGTTGTGACCTCGAGGAAGGCCGCTTACATAAAGCTTCTGGTGGTACATGGGCGCCTTGTATTTCTGTACATACAAAATCTGGTATGTACTCGTTTGATACCAAAGCTTTGCAATTTTATTAGGGCAGTAAAAATTGTTTTGTCTACAGCAAATCACCAGCTGTATCGTGTTATGATTGAGTTGTAATATTACGTTACTATTAAACTACGATCGCATCGGTATTATTTTGTTCCAGATTCTGTTAACTTGATAGTTGTTTGTTTTCAAAACTATTTGGAGCATAATAACAAAATCAATAGGATGGTGGATTTGTGAAAATCCTGAATACACAAGTAGTAAAAATACCTGTCTCAGTGCGAGCTTTAGATATAAGGCCCGTCACATTTAGTCCCTTTACGGCTCCGAAAAAAAAGATGTGTGCTTCCATTTGTCATGTGTTGACTAGCTTTTGAACCCGTTACTTTAATCCCCAACAAAGTTTGAAAACAGTTCGTGCCCTTATGTGTATGTATCGATTTCATTTATTTTGATCCTGGCATATATGCGATATCTCTAAATTAGATTCTTTAGCGTACTTATAACTCATCAGCTAATTAACTTAGATAGTTATGTCTAATTTTCAAATTGTTCAGAGTAATAAAGAAATATTGGTCTTTATTCATATGTATTTCCGAATGTGCAAATAATATGATTATGTTTGAATAGTTTTATTCCATTAACAGGTTGGTATTCTGTAACGGACAATGTCAATTAGCAATGTTGGAGATAACGCGTGCCAAGACGACCGACAGCTGCCTCTCATACTGCTAATTGTCATGAAACTAATATCTCGAATATCTTTTACAGGTTGAACTTTCAGGGTCGCTTTATAATTCAATAACACTATTTCATTGTCAGGTTTAGTTATTGTTTACATAATAATACATACATGCGGGAAAAATACTAAAGATTAATCGACGTGATTAGTAGGTATCACTGCGGATTTTACTTTTTTAGATAGGAATATTTTATTTCTGTTTTATTATGTATTTTTTTACTAACGAAATAATTTTAACTTTATATTTACGTTAAAAATTTATGTTAGTAATCATCACTGAATTATTTTTCTCCCTAAAATCCGTAATAGTAAATATTCCAGATCTTACAAAATGTCAAGCACACAGGGCAACCAATATACTCATGTTTAATGTATCTATAAATTGCAAGGAAATTATTTAAAAATTATATTTTATTTTTAGAAACTATATTCTTACTATTTTAGCTTTTCTATTGTACCTACATTATAAAGGTCTCTTTGGTGAGTTAATGAACATAACCGCAATGAGAAATATAGAAATTTAACTTAATTAAACAAACAGTTTTCACATAAAGGCTTTGTTCATAAATTACAGGGACCTTGGCCTGGGCTCGAATCATGTATGAAAGACATAATTATTAGCATAATAATTTAGTCTTGTTTGCCGCAATACATAAAGAACGTCGTTCTGTCCGGCACGGACGTCGTCAGGTATCATCATTCAAGAAACAAAGTTTGTCATTTAACTCGTAAACATACCCTATTCAAACATGCCTTTGCATTTCGGGAAGAATCTCTGGCTTAGCCCAGATCTGTCTGCGTTGGGTTAAGCCCTTCGAAGTCTGCCAAATATTTTTGGGTACTCCAATATTTGAGATGCAATAGTTTGTTCTTATAAGCCATTCCTAAATAAGTTATTTTGTATAAAATATGAAAGTTGATTTATAGTATTTAATTAAATATGTTGTTTGAATATGTTTGAAACACACATTTAATAAAGGGAAAAAAAATGTTGACATATTTTGTAGTATAATATTGAATGTACATTTTTTGCTAAGTAATTTTAAGATTTATAAATTTAAACGTTATGTGAAAAATTGTACTATGTGTTGAAAATAATGAATTCGTCAACATCTTATACCTATTTTTCTATTGACACGATCAAAACATTAGGCTATAAATTATAAATATAAATTCTGCTTGGAGAATTCAGGTTAAGTTACCCTAGTTATCTATTATAACAAATAATCATTAATCTTGGGTAATTGGCGTCCCTACTGTTAGAGCTCTTTAGGTTCCGGTAGCGACGGCGTCGCGGACGTGGCTGGCCTACGACACTTGATTTCAGATTCTTAACATAAAACGGTATCCGGCGCGCCGCGGGTGCAACTGGACGCCAGCCAACTATGCGCACGCGCAGCTAACATTGTATGGAATCTACCATACCATTAATATTATTTTTTGATAAACGTGAGTAATATTTTTCTACCTCTTATAAAGTAAGTCTAAAAACTAAGCCTTAAGTGTTTTAAGTAAAGTTATGATATTCATACTAAACTTATAATTTTCTATACAAATTTGGATGGCATTACAACGAGATACAAAATTGTTTTAGTATGCTCATTTTGCTAAAAATCATCGTCCAGGTAAAAAGCAATACAGCAACTATCTAATATGATCTATGAGTATGTTTAAGACTTTTTAGTTATCCTTATTTATTAAGACAAGATCGTCTCAAAATATTGGTAATGAAACTAGCATATTATAAAAATATTAAAACTTAATAAACCTCTAATTCGAGAAAGATTTCAATTTTGCTGTACTTTACACCACATACCTTAATATGTACCTGCAAACTCATAAATTTACTATCCGTTAATGTTAGAGTTTTACATTAGTAACGTTATATATGTAGGCTTATAGAGTTAAATGTCGAATAATATAGTTAATGTTACAAAGAAAAAAACTCCTTTTCTACAACTGGTTTCCATGTCTTTACACATCAGTCATTTGTAGACACAGCGCTGCAGACGATCCAGTCGGCGCCACTTATACAATTTATTGACCTTATCACTACTTCCGATATAAACTTCATAATAAAAAGTGTTACATCGCAATATGTTTGATTATAAAAATTTAAATACATATTTATGATTAACATACTGCCTGTTAATAGCATAACATGATTTATATTCACAAAACTGTCGTTGATGAATTCGTTAACATTAAATGAAATAAATACTCTTTCAATATTTGAGTTTCGCAAGAAACCTATTTATAAAATTAAAATAATGACAATTGTAAAAGTTCTCGTAGAGTAGGCTCTATATTTCATTGTTCGTAGTAGGTACAAAATTCACTGCGCAATATTATGCAACGGTAAAGTTTTTCTAATAAGAGTGTACTTTCATAATATCTTTACATTATAGAATTAACTAGATTACTTATCCAAAAGAAGAATGATTTATGATTTGTTATTATAAGCTTAACCTAATTCTTGCTTTGAATTCTGTATATTACAATTATCTTTCAGGATTCGAAGCAATATATATATATATATATATAGTAAGCTTTATCAACATCGAAACATTTATTTTAATACATAATAATATTTCATGTAGCATATATCTATACTTGTAATTAAGTAGAATATAATAATAATTCCCTTCAAAGCGTGGACGGTTTCCATATTAATCTAAAATTATTGCAGTAATTAAAAGTAATTATTTGATTTTAAACATTTTACACACACACGTAGATAAGTTTGAACAGTGACAATATGTGGAATAACGATTCCACTTGTTTGAGTTTCAAAGCGACTACGTAACAGATCTTCAAAACAAGGAAAATTTATAATGTCTACTGGAAAGTCCACTAAACGGTAAATCGTCTATTGCGTTTTAGTTGAACAATGTTTTCGCCGGACTTTATGATTTCAAGTATCGGGTATAAAGATAAATATTTTACGAAAACAAGTAGGTGGACAAAAAGTTTAATGATAGTTTAAAATCGCATATTGTAGATTTTGGCATTTAAATAAAAAATAAACCAATTATAGATGACACTTCCAGATACATTTTGTCACTTATGTCTGTCGTATTTTGTAAAGAATGCGTCTCAAAGCGATGAAATAGGACGACCCTTTTCGCAATTTCCGCATACATATTGCCAGAGAATGTTTAAATTAAGCAACAAGAATAATTAAAACCGATAGAAGTTATATTTTGCTCCACGGTTGACACACATTTCCAAGATTTGCATTTGATTAATTCAATTAAAAAAATGTCGATAATTGCAAATGATTTAAGCATTTATTTCATCAAAGATACTACATAGTTGACCAATTAATTAATTGTCATATTTTTCTAAATATGAGAAGCAACAACTGACATTACAGTCGAATTTGATAATTGTATCTAAGTATTACGGCTTCTAGGTTTGTAAAACAAAATTATCTCGCAAATACCATAACCATCTTAATATTACGTAATATCATTAAAGAAAATCATAAATAGTTATAATCTGTCATCAGAATAAATATAAAATTTAAAATATTTTATAAAAACCCATTCATAAAATTTTACCCTAATATTAAGAAAGATAAATAGACATGATATAATCAAAATGACTGTAGACTAAAATATATACAAAACAGAAACATCAGGGTTGTTCTATGGTACTAAGAGCTGAGAATCTTATAAAAGGGGAAATAGATTGTAAACTATAAGTCAACTACAACATTTGAAAGAATCATTTTAATTTTGTTTGTATGATAATTTGTACTGTAACCTAGAACATTATATCGAATCATTTGAAAGTTCATTCGTCTTAAAAATAAATGAAAAATATATTAATATAATTTAAAATGTAAGTGATCAAAATACAAGTCCGTCCAGACACAGGCCGATTATATTTACAGCTTTTTAATGATGTATAAAATTTTAAGCATTTTTATATTATGTGTAATTATGATTATTAAATAATTCAATAATAAGTTATTATTTTTATTGTACAATATTTTGGTTATGGTAGTTCTGTTTATTAATCTATTACTTCGTGAAACTGTCAGCGAAGATATTAAGTTCTGCATCGAATCACGATTCTTACCACGTGAAGCTCGGGGCTACAGTTTAATAGTCAACTAAATTTATTGCTCCGATGACTCTCGTGTCGGACGACTTTTCATATATTCACGCTGCTTTCTTTTATATTTTTTAAAATAAAGAGTTATGTGTTTGAAAACTGTTCTAAGTGAAACTGAGAAATTTATCACGTTTCTATAAGAATTTTTCTCTTATAATTTATAAATTTTGTTTGCAAGTTTTTCACTTTTTACATAAACACTTTAAATTGATCTTCATATTATCTTTGTGCCGATATTATTTGGCTTCACTGGTTTTACAAATGAATTATTTAAATATTAAAATTAATGTAATGTTAACCTTTGTTGGCTGTAATCACGCTTCTACACGTAGGCATGACAACACTCAGAGTATACATGTTATGTAATGTATGTCAAAGGTATTTACCTATCTTCAGCCTATAACATGTTTATAATAATATTAGGAAGAAAATTTATCGTAGAAATTTTCAAATTACGGGATTTATCTAATCATATAAATCAAAATCTTTTTACAAGAGAAACAAATTAAAATTTTGACTAGCGCACATCTGTAATAATTTACTTATGCGTTTTTCAATGTCGTTTCCGAAGAGATTTGTTTTTCCGCACGGAAGTAAAATTTTGTTTTTAAAAAGGTTACCTTGGAAGTCTATGCCTGAAGAATGTTATTAATTGCCTTGGTTACTGAATTTTTACGCAAAAATTTCCTACGTTCCTATAGTAACCAAATTATTCAATAATTTTACTTTATTTAAAATATTTGCTAAGTGTTTTGTGTGGTCGAAAGAAAATCTTGAAGGTCACCACCTGTCGCTATTACATCTTAGCAGATACGCGGTGAATCCTAAATTAAAATGATGAGGAATCATTTTAGATAAACGATGAAGACAATTGTAGATTTAACGTTTCAAGGAATTGTGATTAAGAATTGAACATTGAAGTGCGACGGAAACACGGGCGATACAAAACAAAACATTATTTTGTTCAGCCGTGGACATTGAGTCACCCATTCACGGAACGGTTTAAAATACTGTGTTCGTGAAATGCGAGGCTCCAACCTTCACAGATTTACTATTGGCAATGTGACGAAGTGTCGGATCGAATATGTATGAACACGGCTATTTAATTATCGCCTCCGCGTAGAAAATAGCGTAGCATTGACAAGCCAGATGAATGTTATGCATGGTACTCGGAGGATCATATTCTAGGCCGGCGTTTGCAGTACGTTTGATTTTAAGTACTGTTTTTATAGAGTTATAAAATGTTCCTAACTGAAAGTTTTACATTTTATTTATATATTCTTTTACAAAGTCAGATAGCTTGTGAAGTGTGTAACCTTGCGTAAAGTACGAGTATTTATAAAGTAGGCCATAACAATCAATAGTGCCACCTGCTTTGTGTGTCTAGTTGAGAGCAGAGTCGTTAAATATAAGTAATAAATTTATCTAACAGCTCTTAAAAAAATTAATCGTTTTATCTTAACTCAACTTACGTGCCTCGTAGAACTGTGGCAAAATGGTAGCTTAGTAGGTAAATTGTAGATAGGTATTGTTCTGTATAGCTTTGTTTGCATCAGATAGAAAGATAAAGTATTTATTTAGTAGCATACTACTATAATGGCTAAGACATATTAGTAAAATTCGTGATATTATTATAAATTTTAAAGCTGATAGCTTACAGTGCTTGAGCTTCAATAAAGCTGTCAAGGCAAATTGAATTGCACATACATAATTATCGTTTTTGTTAGTTAGTTACTTACGCCCTCAATACATATAAAGGAAATTTAAGTAGTAAATATCCAAATAATAGTTTTTTAAATACATATGAAAGTGTATAAGATGTGAACATGTTTGTATGGATATTTTTCAGAATTTCCCTAAATTTCGATATGGCTGAACTACATGTGACTTAGGTTTAACTGGCAGATAGTAAATGTACCGTAACTGAAGCTATATTAATTTAATAAAAGACAATGTTCCGCACAAAACATTTTGTCTCTTAAAATAATTTATGTAACCTTTTATAGAGACTACTACAGGTGAAACTGCAGGGCACCGTTAGTCATTAATTTTTTTTTATTTTTTTTTTTTGGGGACGTCGCGTTTTTAGCCCGGTGGCTATTAAAACTAACCGGATGTTTTGGGCGAGGGCCATAGCGCTCGCCACAGTCATTAATACATCTGGACCTACGTATATAGCTGGTATTTGATATTAGTAGGAATATAAACAGTTTTAATAGTTTTACCTTATCTGCCATAACAAGACGTAGATTAATCAACCATTGGCATACAAGAACGATGTATTAATGGATCGATACCATAATATTTACTGAATTGAAATCCATTACATAACGTTACATCAGTTTATCATATGAATTACGTCGACAACGCCATTGCTTGTCACTCAGCTGCGACGATAAAGGTTTATTTTTTCATTAATCATGAAACTAGACTTAATTGTACTTTACTAATAGTATTTTTCCAAAAAAAATCACAATTGAAAATCAATATACTGCTACAAAATTTAATATATTTGTAAATATGTGATATCATGTGCTTTAAATTATCAAAAATTTTCCCAAAACTAAATTATAAATTCTTTATAGTTCAAATATATTATTCTCGTATGTATACGTACGTAAGAAATTAGTAACGCGTAGTATGTTTCTTTATTGACTGTGGCAATCGATAGGTTATTAATTTCAGAAGCAAGGACTAGATACGCTCGATTTGATCTATTATAAACCAATATTTCTATGACACCTCTAGGCCATAACGGAAGGCTGAAATAAATGTGAGAACTTACCTCGATAATTTTAAATATACTATATTTCCGTCTTCATAAAAAGTGGACCTATTTACTGAACAAACATTGATATTTCAGTTAACTTTGAAGACGCAAAGGAACTGAATATAAGATAAATATGGAAGCTTTGTGCTTTAATACAAGGCTGAGAGATTTTCTAGATATGTTTAATAAACAAATATCCTTTCATATTTTCCAATATGTGGGAGAACATGATATTTTAGTGCTGTGTGGGCATAGAGAAGATAAATTAGTCTAACAAAATACTTATTTGTTTTCATATCATTTTAATATCAATTAATACAGTACCGAAGTTCCTTCGTGCGACGACACAGGACACAATGAAAAGCGACCAGGGTGCGATACTTAAAAGAGATTAACGAACGGAAAATCACAAGGTCAACGCTCGCCCCGTCATTGTACAATGCAAATATTTTATTGACTTACTATTAATTTTGAAATTTTAAATATATATTAAAAATGAGTAATATTAATCTATATTCTCCACAAACGTAAATGTAGATTAATATTCATTTAATCATAAGCATATCCCGTACGGGGGGAAAATGGGTATCAGGAATTTTCAGTGAACATTTTCATATGTTTACTTTCTGTTTACCAAGACACATCATTAATTAAGTATTAAGTTTTTTAAATATACCGCCTACTTTTAAGCACGTATAAAAGATAATAAAGACAAAAACGATATAATATCAAAATTGTAAGTAAATATATGAATTATTTCTGTATGAATTTTGTCTCCTTTGAAAAATGATGTCAATTATTTTTATCTGCTCTATCAATCAAGAAATTATTTTAAGTGAAGACCAGAGTGTTTCGGACATGAAAATTTATTAATTCGATATTTTTATCTATTTTAAGGGCGACGCATACCAATAGGTTCATTGACATTTTTTAATTTAGGAAATTTCGTTTAAAACTCAAATTTAGATTTATAAAGGATTCGATCTTTCCCCTCATGTTTTTTATTCAATATAAACACAGGACATTGCCCAGACCGTAACTTCAGTCATCTTCAAGAGTTTTAAAATTATTTATAACGATAGTAAATATACGAATATTTCTAGCTATTTGTTTGAATATTTATTTTCTTGGAACCTGTATAACCAGCAGTACAATTCTCGATCTTTACCGGAGATATACTTAGCTTTGGTTGTGGTGTGCCTTTGACATGGTCTCATGATTTTTTCGAAATAATGAATAGATAAGAAGTACTTTGCTCTACGTTATAATATACCTTTAAAAATTGAAAATATCAATGAATTTAAATTATTAAAGGAATATCGTCACAATTTATGGGATGAGCAAAGTCGCGGGCAAACTATGATATTAAATTGTGCTGGTATGAATTATTGCATGTTTATTTAATAGCATAACACTCTTTAAATATTCTATCCTAAATCGAAAACACGCGTATTCAAGTAGATCGTTAGAAAATTCCACTCGTGCGCATCTTATTACTGATATTTTCACTCGTTCGTAATATTCGTAGCAAATTTATGTTCAATAACTCAGTGTCGTACTATTTGTAGCATATCTATAATTAAAACACCTTTTTATAAACAAACAAATAATTTTACTACCGCAGATTATCTTATGCCTTGACTCATGATGCCAATGATTGGTATGTTACTTTATTTTTGATTTACTGATTTGTGAGCTAATAAATAAGTCTAGTAATCTTTTATGTATTTTTTGTAACTCAATTCAATTCTTCAACCATGAAATATCAAAGAACTCAATGAACCAATCTCCGTTTAGTGCTGTGACCGTTATAATTGAACACAACTTCATACATCTAAAATAAAGATAAAAGCAATAATATATAGCAAAAGTCGTTAAAATAATTTCCTAACGCGTCAGGAACCTCGTTTAAGGCATAACACTTAAAACTTACGGAGAACACTATTAATTTTAATAGTAATGTAGGCACAATTTAATGAAAACTTTAAGTAACAAAAATTACAAACACATCAACAAATGTAATCTACTGATTAAGCTACAAAAGCAAAAATTATACCATTTTCATTTTAGAAATTGCTGTAAATATTATGTTATCATAATTTTACTGTCATTTTCCTTTAACAAATTGCAGGAAAATGAGCTCAGGTATCACATGGAATCGATACTGTCGATCATATGGTAAGGATAAATTAATGACCAATATATGATAAATTATTTGTGAATGACGCAGTGGACTGTACCGCAAACTAAAACTTAAGAAAACAAATAGGTTGAGCCAAATTTTCCTCAAGAATCGTTATTTTTATTTAAAGCAACGTCTTCGAACCAAATGCAAGGCTAATTAAATATTGTCGAAAGATTGATTTATCGGCAGTTTCCGTATTCGCTTCGAATTGACTTTCAATAATTTATAATTTTATTACTATACATCACACTTAATTAATGGAGTAATTTTAAAAGTAAATAGGTTATTTCGGGACTAAAACGAAAGATTAATCTCTATAAACGGAATGTATTTCAAAAATGATTGATGAATGAGATTGAAAATATATTTGTAACAGCGCTCTCTAAGCCAATCGCTGCAGAAACTGTTTTATCTTGAAAGCTAATAAATATTTAACTAGTGGTAATATTTTTTACTTAATTAAACCATCTTATCCTTGAATACAAAGGCGTATTAGATTCTTTCAAGGTCATTTACACCCAGTGAATTACCCTATTAAGTGTATTTAATAAATTAAATTCAAAATAATTGGAGTACTCTTAAACTTAATAGCTGTGTTTTGAAATAAATCGCTATCCTGACATCCTTGTCGTTATTTAGAGGGTAGTGACCTCTCAACGTTGTAATCTGCCATTAAAATTCTCGAAGAAATAGCAAAAACGCTACCGGTAAAAAGTGCGTATTTTTTTAGAAAGGATCCAAAAAATGTTATTTGAGTTAAGCGTACTGCGGGCGTTTTAGTTATTCTAAATATTGTTTTAAATCGGTATTACGACAAACTTCCATAAATGTCAATTTACAATTTACTATAATGTTTTCTAAATCTCATTTTGTAATATTAAGATGAGCTGGCTGGTGTTGAAATTATTTAATACACGATTGGTATTTTTAAAAATAGTATCTAAATAGAACTGACAGATGAGGGATACACTGACAGTCTAGTTTTGTGTTACCGACATTTAAAATCTCAAGAATGTCATCCTGATATCTAGCAAAAGTATAAAGAGTACGACTGCAACCGAATTATTAATTTATGAGCTGTATTGATTTAACATTGTTGAAAATCGTTTCGCGATTGAACACTCTGCATTTATTAGTTTTATTTTTACAATTTTAAAAGCTTCTTAAGTAAAGGGTCACATTTGCTTGTGAAATATGTCAGTTTGTTAAGTACGGTCTAAACACAAACGAAGGATATTGTAATACCATTTACCTACTTCTCTGGGTTCGAGTATTTCACCAAACTATGTTATTGGTTACCACTATTTATTTAATTCGCTCTGAAACGTTTTGTGTAAACATTTACCAAAAAAAAAATCAGTGCCAAAAGAAGTGGGCAGAAGTTCAAAGAACAGTTCAGACACCTGTGAAAGGTTTAAGAGAAGAATAAGAATTTATATCTAGTATATGTATAAGGGAAAAAATTTAATCAAAATTAAAAAAAAACCTAAACGTGCCCACAAAAGAATGACTATTGTACCCACGTCTTTTTATACATACATTAAACACGTTTGAGGTTGATAATATTTTTTTTGTAACATGTATTATAATAAAAATGATTATAAGAATGTGAACAGTTATGCTACATAAATATTCGCGTATTTGCTCGAAAATTGGATACATTCGGCAAATAGATTAATATACAACTCACTATGTAGTAAAAAAACCTGAAAAGGGCACACTTAGTCTTGACTCAAACTTCACTTAATCATTATGTTATCGGGACTACATGTTATATAAGAAAATATCTCACTAAGACTGTTAGATGCTAAATTTTCATTGAGTATAATTAATGTCAAATTGAAATTTCTTAATTATCTACGTTATGTGAAGAGGTGTAAGCGAGTTAAAATCAATGTATCTCGTTTAATATCAAAATTAAAATAATTTTAGAAACAATTGTTATATGATTTTTTTAAAATAAACTACCATGTTTATATCAAAAGTATATTATTTAGTGCATAAAAAATCATAAAAATAGCTAAATAATAATAGCAAAACTATCTATTCACACGTTTACAAACATTATAGTCTAGAGAATGATTCCCAGTATCATTGTAAACATTTCTCACTTGTCGTGCGCCAGTCTTGACACTTTCATCAGACTCCTCCTTTATTGGAAGCAAACAAGATGAACGACCCTTATCAAAACGTTCACATCGGGGATTAAAATTTGACATTATTCCATAAACATTCTCGTTTTCTTCACCGACTCTCATATCCCAGCTTCGTCTATATTTTCGTAATACGTGCATCAAACGTGATAAGAAACTTTTATTACCTTTTGGAAAGGGTAATATTTGATTTAACGACAATGACCTCTTGTGTTTCAAAACATTGTCATCATGATTATTCTTTGGTATTTGAATATTACAGCAACTTTCCGATATTTCCTGTTTTGATGCTAAGGCGTTGTTGCGTTTATCTTCTAATCGTTTTTTAAGGAAATCTATACTCGCCGTATAAAAAAGGTTGAAATCATTACTATCTGAAGTTGAGTTTAATGTCGGGACTTCCTTGTTGTCTAAACTTTTGGAACACGAAGCTATAGGAACCGTCTCCTTTTGCATACCGCGAATATATCGATATGTAATTTTGATAGCATTTTTCTGCTTTCAATTAGTCAGTAAGAGAATTTTTGTGATAAAATGAAATGAAACTAATAATTTGACAATTTTGAACTTAACGTCAAAATTTGTCATGAGTGTTTAAGTAGATGTCACCGCTGAATTTATCAGAATGCGTATATATTTCATTACTTTACAGAACTATTTGAAGTTGCCATTTCATTAAAATGATCACTATAACAATTCCAGCGCTAATAATTAACAAAAATATGAGCTAGGTATATTTATTGTTGTATCTCGTACGTTAATCTTATGGCCCAACAGATTCCTCGCGGTAACACTCCATCCGGTCATCGACCTCGCCCAATATCTAACCTGAAACAGTTTATATTAAGGACATTCTCCAAATTCTCTGTCAGCTTGGGTTAATACCACTTACATACTTGAATATCGTAGATTCCTTGCATTGCGTTCTGATTAATATCACTTTGTCGTATTTCGAAGCTAGCTGCCCTTAACCCTAGGCTCTTCAATAGCTATTCTATTATTACAAAATAATTGTTTATCAATCGAAAATTTATTTATGAAAAATATACGGAACTATCTTATTTTTCATTTTCAAACGATCTTCAATTCAATAGGATGAAACATCATATATAGAAAAAAAATCTTCATTTTATCAGTAAATTTTATTCCAAGTTCATTTGCTAATGATTCAAATTACATACGTATACCTAGAATAAAAATAGGAAAAAAAAACAGAAATACAAAAAGACTAAAATCTCTATTTAAGCCATAAAGACAGATTCAATAAAATACCAAAACTTTCTTGATATTGACTAAGTAACCTATCTGTATAATTATGTTTAAAATCAAGTACCTCCGCTTCCAAATTCCAATTATTTTGGTAATAGCAGAGGTGACTAACCTCTGCGAGATCTACAATTTCATTAATGTATTTCTAATCTTTCTTATCTTGGATGTATTAACATTTTAATCTGAGTTTTCAAGTATACTTTAAGACTGAATTTAGTAATTAATTGAGCACAGTTTCACCGCGGCACACTAAGTTAATGTAAATTAAAATAAACTTGAAGAATCGAAGGGAACACATACTTAATTACTTTCTTTATTTTTTTAATTACTGGAAAGTAATCCTCATATTATTCCAATAATGTCATTATTAAATATCTATGCTAAGAAAACATGAAATTTTAATTTTTCACGAAAATAACACTATATATAAAGACCGGTTTGCGTGAACTAACCTTAGACCGATTAAGTTAGGATTTCTTTCCATTTTATTAAAGTTTTAACAATTAAAATAATAATGTTGTACATAAAGAGATATTGTTCATGAATCACATCACACATTTACTATTAGTTCGGCCCAATATAAGAAATAATAATACTTAATATCTACTAAGCCACGAAAAATCTGTTCCTAAAAATATAGGTCTCTAATACTCAAACCATAAAAATATTTTCAAAATTAAATACCTCTACATTGCTTTAAAAAGCATATATTTACATATTTTATATGAATTACACAAATTGGTGCAGAAAGCTGAAAGCTTTTCTTTTGAAATACCAATTTGTTACATACTAATTATCTTTATCACAGGCGTTTGACGAATTTATAGCGCATCTTAACCTAAAGTCCTATATTTAAATAAATTTTACATAACATAAAAAACTTATTTAAAACATTCTAATTAACAATTTAAAAGTCCGTAAAACCTTAGAGAGCATGTTTTGCTCTCTAATATAATATAAAGTATTTAAGAAATACTCTATATTATATTAATTATTTATTAAATAACTTAAAATGAATAAAAAAGGTAAAGTTTAAAAAAAATAACTAAATTAGTAGCTTATTAGAATTAATTTGAAATCATTTGTTTTTTATTTGATAAAATAAAAGTAATAAAAACAAAATTCAATATTTATAAATGGATAACCATAATCATGAAGCTGTATTTACTTGTAATTTATAGCCGATGTGATGATTTCATGCTGAATAAATCTACGTAAATCACTTAATAGGAGTCATGTTTTTTATAAGAAATTTATAATAGAAATTATATAAGGTTAATTTTTCTACCCTTATTCTTAATTTATGCGTACAATTATCATACAAAAACGCTATTGAAATACAGATATTTCGTATTATGATGTGTAAATATGAACCGTTATTTTGTTTTTGATTTGACGTTATATAGTTATTACTTACATTTATAATTCGCATACCGAATTTGCTATATATTGTTATTTAAATGCTTTATTATGTAATCTAAGACTCGAAATCTAATATATACGATGGTAGTAAAGCTTCTTGAACTTTGTTATATTTATGATACATTAATACCTTCTTCGTGAAGTCGTCTCAAGACTTCCGGACCAATTTCTTCGTCACGGAATCTATAGCCACACGCAATAACTTCTTTAACTACCGCATAGTTATTTCTAAGTGACTCTAACCAGCCGGTGTAACTAAAATCCGGCCAAATACCACCATATCGTTCAGGCAAATAGTCAGGTTTTATGTGTTTGTGAAGAGAAGTGACGTCATAGCCGTGGAAGTAGATTTTTGATTGCATTTCTCTGGTCAGGAAAGGCTTGAAGATGTTGTACATTTTGTCAAATACCCATGAATGATTTATAACATGTATGGCGTAAGTGGTCGCCGGAAAACTCGACTGAAAAATGTACAATAATAATATTTTAATTCAGATTTTTAATAACCATAGTTTGTTTGGATATTTCTAATAAAATTGTCTCTTATGCTTTTAAGGCTTTACGTTATGTTAAGAATTTATAATCATATAAATTTTACCCTTTTTACATTTTAAATTAATGCTTTTTATATAAGT
>JAOSYY010000009.1:1989386-1999550 GCA_025727935.1 Hebomoia glaucippe | reverse complement strand
AATACATATTAGAAGTTAAGCCATGTCGTGATGAATTTGAAAGATGACTAGACTGCGGTTGTTTATTAAAGCAATTATTAATGAATCATATTGAACAGGGTACAGGTAAATTTGAAACATTTTATTAAAATTCATGATTTTTTTAGTTAGCAGTGTTTCATTGTTTTCCAGAATTTGTTACTTATTGGCGACACTCATTTACCAAAATCGGCCACTAGACTCCTTCGAGTACTTCTCGCTGTTCCTCATAGTTTAGGATTTATACTAACACGTCCACTTGAACAATTTACCTGTACGTATGTTTTATTTTAGTGTACAACTCATTCGTGTCAATATAGTAATAGTCACGTATTTGCATATTTATTTATTATTACGTTTTATTCATAATGGTGCTCTACTCATAAATACTTAGGATCCTGCGATAAGTTAAATAGTAAGTCTATCATGATAAATCTACAACATTATATTAAACTAAAATAAATTAATATACCATGCAATGAGCTATCCTGTACCGAAACAATAGGCCTTGGCACCGATAGTATGAAACAATTATTCAAACTTCTCTAATTTCTATTCCCATGGCCATGAGAATCACGTACGAATATTGAATGTCAGTCGTTGATCTTGTTTTGTTTTGGGCAATCAAACCTTTAAAATAGCCTTTACATTTCAGTTTTAATTAAAGTTATGCAACATGTTATTGATCCATCTGGCCATTTTTGGACTTTAAATGGGTGGAAAGAATATCGAAATTCCATTCAGGTCGAAGACCCTACCCTTAAAACGTTTTTGGTTTTCAAGTTTACAAAATAACCTAAACTCCGAAACAGACCAATTTGACGGGATGAAATATTACAGTCAGTTGATATTATCGCTCTTAAATAAGCTATTCTTATTTGATCACCCTCACCGTCAACGCAGGTGAAACCAAGGTGCAACGCAAGTGCTTAATAAAAAATAAACTACACCATATAGTCACAATAATTAAGACAAATATTGAAATTTCTAACCATAAATCATCTCTCGAAGTTCATACAAGGCTTGTAAACGAGTGCTAGCATCTTCGCCGCACTCCTTCTGAGCGTATTCCCGTAGTTCCGGTGGAGGCTCACCCAAGTCTAACAGCTCTACGTTATACTCCGGGGTCGGCATTGTAACCTATGAACATAAGTTTCACTTTTTAAAAATAATATATTTATTAGTAACACAATACTGCAAATAATAACACAAAGTAATACAAAGTCGTAACATGATTGGATACAAGAAATATTTTAAACGATCACTAACATCTCTTTTCAATTTTGTTTTATATAAATTATTATTGTTAAACCTTGCAACCATATAAAATATTGTCGAAGCTTTGGTCCTTGTGATAAAAGTTGAAGGCTCCTTTTTTATAAGGCTACATAATTATTATGAAATCAATAGTAAATCACATATTGATATCCACGCAATTAGAAATGGCCTCGTGGTTATGGATTTACTTATTGAGATATACAATATGTGCTCCTAACATTTATAAAATAGATAACTTTGAACATTTTTGTAACAGGTAAAATACATTTAAACATTTTAACATATTACGTCAGTTAAAGAGAGAAATATTTTATTATTCAATGTCATCCATACGATTAGTAATCGGAAAATTACGACACTAATTCAATATTTTGTTTCAAAATCAAAAAAGATCATACTTACGATATCGTCCATTACTTTTTAAAATTTTATTTAAATATTACACAATTCTTACTTGATTAGTATTAACAAAATTAAACTGGCGCAATATACACTTTCGATACATAGAAAATCTTTATCTAAAAAAAATATTATCGTAACTTTACGCCATATTATTATCAATACGATGATAAAAAGTGGCTACAGAGCACCTAGAAAATTATAAATATGTATACTGTTTACATCTAACGGGTGTTAGGGGACCGCTCCCGAAAACAAAGACAGATGATAGTACTCATGACACCTTTAATAACGGTAAAGAAAACTATCGATCCTTATTTTAAAAAAATCATATTTTTAAAACGTTTTATTACCGTTATTTAACTCCATCGGGTTAGCCTTTTTATCATATTTCATTGGTGGTTCTTTTGTTTAGTAAATTATTTTTATGAAGCTATTGTTTCATTCAACTGTACTAACATGATGGAACGTAAAAAAGCGTTTTAAAAATGTATTTTTTTTAGTCAGGATCGATTTTATTTTCGTAATATCATCAAAGGTGTCATGAGAACTATTATCTGTCTTCGTTTTCGGGAGCGGTCCCCTAACACTCTGTATAATAGTAAATAAAGAAAAAATTAAGCGTTGCAAATTTTTTTTTTCAAAATTATATATCTCATAAATCTTATTTGTGCGCATGCGTAATGAGTAGCATTGTATGTTTATTGTTCTTGGAAAATATCGGTTTTGGAATTCTGTTAAATATCTGTCAATATACCGAATAAACACCTTAACTTGCATCAATACCTAAACAATACTTTTGATTTTCTGTAAACAACTATTTCTAGAAAGTAAAAGGTTTTATCATCTCAATTAATCGACAGGGTCAGGAAAGGGAGAGGCGTGAAAGCCGACTGAAATATTAACGGGCCGATCTAGTCACGTTATGCTTAGAGTTAGGACCTAGAGGACAACTTTCCTGTTATGTTGTGCAGTTTTCTATAAATGTTAAACAGTAGAAACCATACCTTACGACTAACTAACTCTATCATTATATATTCTTAGATGTAATACGTATTTTTGACAAATATTTTCTGCTTTAAAATAAACAGCTGTCAGAGCGTTGATTGGTAAACACTTTAAGATCTTTTATTGCCTTGCTAAAAGCCCGATCGGTTTAGTCATTCAACGTTTACATCAGGAAAATATATCATTAAAACCATTGAACATTGTACAATTTATCTCTTAAATATTTATTAAAAATATGCCTCGAGTCGCAAAAAGTATTCGAAGCGTAATCTATCTATCGTAACTATCGTGGCGTGTAATCGATATTAGGAAATACTATAAATGCAAATGTATTTTTTTCGGTTAATTATTCTCATTCTTTCGAATAAATAAGAAGAAGATATTCGAAAATGGCACCTATGTACATGAAAATGAAATTACATAAATGCATTACAATAGGAAGGGCTGATAAAGGACAAAGATTATTAATATTGCTTGCATTCTAATAAGTTATTATTTTATTATAGAATAAAGTAAGAACCTATTTATCAATTTGGCGATTAATATTTATATTTAATGAATCTAAAGGTACATCGTTATTTACGTAATCACAGTGTCTATAGTTTTAATTTAAAAAGCACTGGCTTTAAATTCATAAGATATTAATCAAGAGGTTTGAAGGTTACAGATTAAATATTTAACATGTTATATTCAAACGGTGTCTCGGTTTTTTGATGATTTACCGAATTATGACCAGTTACTGCGACCTACCATCTCGCCTTGAAATTTTTAGAACCTTATTTGACGTCAGAATTATCGGATTCCTTAACGATGTTTACTGTAGCATTTTTGATATATTAAATGACAATTGAAATGATAATATTTATTATAATATCAATTGTCAATTACAAATTATTATTATTTATTTCTAGCTAAAAAGTAAATAAAGTTTGGGTAATGCTGAATTATGAAAAACGAAAATACAAAACATGCGTAAATAACAAGTTACGAGAGTAATTAATCAACGAAATCGAACTAGTTTTTTATTGAAAGAGGAATATTCTGTTCTTACCTTAATATATTATGCCTAATTTTCATATTATCTATGTTAATAATTGAATACAAACCAAAATATTAATCACAATTATTATAATCTCCAAATATTTATAAAATAACGTAGATGGGCATAAAGAACTAATTATTGAAGGGGATCGCAATCACTAAATACTGTCAGTAAATTCTATAAAAGGATTTCAAACTTAAAAGTATTAGAAATATGTACTGTAAATGGAAGTCGCTTGTAAAACGAGAACCAAAAGAATGGAACCCAATGTCTTAAAAGGTAAACTAACCATGAGTTGATTTTAAATTTTATGTTACAGTAACTAAAGACGTCTGTTTCTTATTACCTAACACTGTAATATAATGGTTTTTTTATATTACCATTGAATCAGCTGACGCAATTTAGGAGCTTTTTCAATTTAAAATGATATGCTATTCGCACTTCATAAAATACAAATATAATTTTTTTGAAATAGTTAAGTCTGATACACACTTATGGTACCTCGGTCTCGTGACTTCTCAATTATTCATTGATGCACTGTCCAACCTATTCTATATTTGTATCAAGTATAATATGAGAGCCATATATTGTCAGGCATCAGGCAACATTCGCTTAAAACCGGGCAGGTTGTTATATGTACTCGTATAATTCCTGCAATAATGTCAAAGTCAAATTTAGCCTCGACTTTTAAACCAAGCATGGAATTCGTTTGTGCATGTACCGTTTCTCTTTGGCCCTAAAATATGCTATTAATGTGCAAATGGTCGAAAATGCTCGAAATTAAGATTACCCTCAGAACTAAATAAGAAACAAGAAACGCGTACACCGACAATGGAATTGGAACAGTATTATGTTTATATATGACCCTGCAAATACATAATGTTCAACGATAGTTCGTAATGTGACTAACGCTATTACATTAGTTATGCAGCTTTATGAAAATTATAGGGTCGTCACTTTATTGATGCGTTTACCATGTCAGTACTTCAAAAACTGAAAGAAAGAGAAACAGTTAAATAAAAAGTTTATATTTTTTGTTGTGCGCTATTCAAACAATAACGACTGAAGCTTCGATTTAATGAGTTCGTTAAAAGGAAATTCTACTTTTTTTTTTAATTGAAAGTGGATCTGCTTTATTCATTAAAAAGATTAAATATGATACTTTTGCGATAATAATAAATTATTGATTGTAGTCAAAGTTATTAAAGACATGTTTTAAAATGCTAACATATGATTGATGACTATTTTTCCCCGAATAAATTTAGAGCAGTATTTAATGGAGGTTAAAAAAGAGAAGCAGCAATTACAGCCCTGTACAGAATCAGACACGTGTGCCAAGAGCCAAGGTCAGCCACTCGTCAGTGACCAATGACCATTCACATTTCATACACATGTTATATGCGAGTCTCTTGACGGTGTAAACCGTCGTATCTCTTCGAAAACCGGATTTTCATGGCGGTTTCAAAATAAAGTTTAGCATAATAATATTTCTATTTACAGTTGCTATGTGTCACCGAAGATAGAGATTCTATATGATAAAGGTCTTAAAATATCTATTATCCCTTATGACCCGAGAAGCAATATCAAATAAAATATAATAATACTCGTATAATATGAATGTACATACATAAATAGCCGTGAATTTAATACTTTATATTAGCATGCGGGGTCCAGCTACGAAAGTTACATAGTATGATGATTTGACCTAATAATTTCAATTCCAATAGATCGGTATAAACAGTGGCATTAAATAAAATTTTTCAAACCGATGTTCCTTAAAATTTAAATATGATATAAAATCTATAAAACAGAATAAATATAAGTGGCACATTTGTTAAATTAATATAATAAAAATCATAACAAAATAAGCATGAGGACACAATATCCGATCCTATCCAGTATTTTTTTACGATACAAATTCTTTTTTCATTATTAAAAGGTGTTTGACTTATAAATTGGGGTTCGAAGTATATTTAGTAAAAGTCAATCAATGGTATATATTTAATCATTTCATTTACATTATATTTATTATACTTTACTGTTCATAAAATATTTATTTATTTGATGGACTCTATTTGAAAAATTAATAAATATCTTTCTAGTACTTTCAGTACAATATAATAATAGATGCTCTATATACCTAATATGTAAACAAAGAAACTCTACATAAAGTCAACATTATACATATTGATAGTTCTTTGTTAAACGTTATCAGAAAACTGAAAGTAGAACGAGTTATACTGATAATGTAAATAAAATAGACTTCAATACAATTAATAATTTAAACTATTTTTATTATCCTTTTGATTCCTGAAAATAGGATTTAAAAAAACACCTATATTTTGAATGTTAAAGAATAAAATAAAGAAAATCTTAGATTTGTTTTTGCCGATTTTTCGTTAATTTTATGTGACAAGAAATTAATTTTAAGTTAATAATTCTAAATAATCTTACCCCTCTGAAATAAAAGACACACGACGCGCACTCCCTTCAACGACGGTCAAAGTACTGCACTCGCTACTCATGCGCACAGTGCGATGTATCAAATTCTCAAATTCGCACACACTCTTATACAATTATCGTTAATGTACATCCAATATTGGACCTGTATATACTTTTTTTTGTTGCTTTTTTATATTCACTCAGTTATACAGTATTGGTATGTTCGTAATGAGGTTTTTTGGGGAAAATTATAATTGTTACAATATGCAATCAATCACACGATGCAAACAAGTATCTAATCTACTAATCATTTCTTATTACACGTTATAAAACACTAGAAAGGACCGATTGTTAAAAATCATAGGTATTAGTTCTTAAATTGTGTGTGATGTGAGGACATAATCTCAAACCAGCCTATATCATTTGCGATAGTAGGATAGTGTAGATGTGACTTATATATACTTAATTCTCGATAAGGCAGGATGTATAAGAATTTTTTGGATAATTCATAAGGTAACTCGGGCGCAAACATCATATACATTATATATGTAACATTTTCACTGAATAAAGTACAACACAGTGAAATAATATGTTAAAATAAAAAATGAAGTTTTTAATTCACATGACCCTTTGACCTGATACAATTTATACAAATATAACAGCTACTTATTTAAACATTTTTCTTTCTCCTTAATCGGGATGATCTCCAAAAAACTGTATCGATTTTGAAGTGGCTTTTATTAGTAGATAGCTAATATTATAACATATAACTTTAGCTATCCAAACTGATAGACGTAATACTAACGTTTATAAAAATACTTGTTACAATTTCGTTTTAATAATATAATTTATTAATAAAAAAACTAAACACTTTATCTTGCTTTTATTATGTGATAGGATACAGCTGATCTGATGGTAAGTTATTAGCGTCGCCGATGGGCATCAGTCCGACCAGTATAATTTGTAGAAGCTAGACCACTGGTCTTGCCTCTACAAATTCTACGCCTTTTGTCAAAAATAAAAAACTGCTAAAATTTCAAATAAACATCATATTTCTTTTACGGTGAAATCTTGGAATGTTCTGTAACTTACTTCTCACCTGTTTAGTAAACCATGATATACCTATAAATAACCTGTTTACAGATAATTGCAAATATGTCTGACATATATTTTGCTTAATTAATTAGGTTGTCGAATATCAGAATATATACTAATATTTCCAAGTAAATTATTTGCTGGGTGTTTTGTATTGAATGTCAAAGCTAATAAAAAAAGACGTATGGAAATAAGCCTTTAATCGTAAGATAAAATTAATTTTGCAAAAAATAAGTATAATTTACACAAACACTTAACCTTCAACCTTTATCAAAATGTTTAATAAAAAATATATATTTAATATTGGCTATTAAAATAGCCAATTGGAGTCTTTATTAAGGTACCTTTGATCACCTATGCAATATGTGTCAAACGCATCCGAGATCCTGAAACCAAAAAAGGGCAAGAAAAAAAAATGTTTTTTATTAAGCATGACACAAAATATTGATCGGAAAATGATCTATTCGGCGAATACTCAGTGAAACTTCTTTACATGTCTTTAACAAAAATATATGATGTAATTCTTTATATTTCTATTAGAATTTGCAACAAATTTTAATGGAGAGAATATATCTAAACGATGACTATTATTTTAGATATTTTAATAAGAAAGTTCATTCTTTTATTTCTGTTGCAATAACACGAATATAAATTTAAAAGTTATTGATGGCAATTATTTTTAGTCAAGAATAATTAATATATTCAATTATTTTTTGCGCATCTAAACCTGTTAACAATTCAGTATATGTGCGTTGCGTAATTATAAGTTTTTATAGTTTAGCTTTAAATCATGATCATGTTTATTGATAACTTTATACTATACTATAAGACCTTAATTAATAACATACTCGTACATTCTGGCTGAAATTTGACTTTAAGGATCATATTTAGAACAAATATCATAACAGTGAAATAAGAATAGACAGCTTATACATACAGAATAAGAAGGAAGGTAGAGTAAGGGAATAGTGATGTAAAAAAGGGATCTGACATAAAGGTAGCTTCTGCCGTTGTGATCTTCAAGAGCCAATTTGACGGGTTCTAGATAAAGTCTTGGATAGCCTATTTCGAAATGATTTATCAGATAAACTAAAAAATTCGGGTTCATAGATTTTGAATAGAAGTATATGGCAAGTAAAGTTCCTTATAAATTATTGAGTAGTCGTTAAAGTTTTTATAAGACAGATAAAAAAAAATTTCATAATGTAACTTTTGTACCTACATACCTCAATTTTTAAGACAGTGCGGTCCGGTATCAACCATTTGATTTTAATACCGAAAAAAATAACCGAAGTTACTTCTTATAATACTAGATATCTACCTGTAAACGTTCCACCTAAATTGGTTTAGTCGTTTTGGAGATACACTGGAACAAACAATCAGACAGATAAAAATTTTATAAATTGTATTTTTCCAGTAAATCAGTTACATATGCTTTTAGAAATAAGTAATTATTTTAATATCTTTTGTACAACATACACTTTAATTAGACTTATTTCTATATATTAATTACTTATTTATTAAATATTTCACATATTGTTCTAGGTAATTTCCGATACGTTCATTATATTTGACCTTCTGTATATAAAGGAACTGCCAATTTAAACAATTAAGAATCGTACAAAAAATCCTTGATAAGGAATATCTTAGGTCCCTTGTAGCCACACATCATACACTGTAATAAGAATTGTGTCAAGTAATGCTTAGAAGTTGTTATAAGAACAAGCTTTTGATAACAATCCGATAACACAGAGTGTGCAATTCTCGAGTTCTCAGGATACGAACAACATTAAACAAAAGAGTACAATAGCAAATCGGCTTATAACATAAACAGAGCTATGTGCTGATAAAGATGTTGAAACAGCTATTCTTCCATTCGTTTTAAATCGAGAAATACACAAATATATACTATATATAGATTTGGTTTATGACACATTTCTAAATGTTAAAGCACTGTTTCACTAATGGACATGCGTTGAATTATTTATAAGTTTTTAAATAAAATTAATCGTAGCTTTTGCATTTGAAACAAATGAATACCTTACATAAATATATCATTCTAGGCTACTGAAATGCAATCTTTTTCGAAGATTAAGAAGAGTGAATAAAACTTGGAATGTGTAAGATGTGGATCCTGATATCGTTATATACTAGTAATTGATGAATATCATTCACTTTTTTATAAATTTTGCTAGGAAACGTGTATAAAAATCTAATTTTTACAAACAGGTTATTTAATTTATAAATTCTTTCTTTTTAAATCAAATCAAAAAATTTGTGTTTACACAAGTTCGTATTTTAAGATATTGGTTGGATACAAATACACGTGTAAATCATTCACCAATTTGTAATTGTTGGTTATGTTCATAATTTAAAGAAAGCTCAAGAGCTTTCGAAAGTCCCTAAAACCGTTACTATACAAACATTAAACAATAGGTTCATAAAAACGATTCAAATTTTTTTGCTCAAAACTGCAGATTATAATTTTAAATTTAGGGTTCAGTTAATCCGAAGGCGAAAGAAGTACGCTTATCCAAACACGCAAGAAGAAGACGAATTGCCTTGTCTTCATACATGTATCACGGTGACAAATATGTTAAAATTATTATGAGATAATTGACATACACATAAAAATAAAATACATAAACTTCATAAATAGCAAAAACAAATAATATAGACTTAATTGTACTTATAATTATTATCTATTTGTCACGAAAGCTTGCAAAATGAAGGAATTAAAGTAACTTCTTAAACTACCTTTTAAGTAATTCCTGTGGCATCCGTAGTTTAATACAGAATTATATATAAAATGTTCTCTATTTTCTCCATAAGAACATAACAAAAATAATTCAGTTAGTTGTCTATCACTTTTAATACTTATA
>JAOSYY010000009.1:1963459-1989286 GCA_025727935.1 Hebomoia glaucippe | reverse complement strand
ATAAGGTTCGGTCGAGCCGTTTCGGAGGAGTTCAAGTTCGAACACCGTGACACGAGAATTTTATATATTAGATATTACTTATATCTACAATTACTAGACAAGCCAATCAGGGTCACATTTGTTTTAATTAAACAATTTTTATACCAAGGAGTTCAACAAACTCAACCTAACCAGACGTACTTATTTTTGTAAGTTGTTTTTTGTTTTTAATATTAAATAGATATTTAAGCATGCGTACATTCGTAGATATTAATCGTGATAGATTTAGCCACAATACCGCCCCTTACTAGCTACTGCCGAAACGGAGAACCTTGAACGTTCGTTTTCTCTAACATTTTATAAATCGAAATGATTGCTCATTGCAGCACTACTGTAGTCTATATAATAAATTATTATACGTTCATAATTAGACTAGAGTTAGTCAACAACCAGACGTAAACTACTACATCAGCGATCAAAGAAGTCAATGTACGCAAATCATAACTTAGTGACCTTTTTATTTGACACACTTCAATACTTGTGGCAAAATTTAATGAATGTTGTCACAACTTTCGATTGTTCCTAATTGTAATGAAATTTAAAATAACAGAACTAATATAATTTAACAAGATCTCTATATTATATACTCAACACACTTACATCTGGGGCCTTTAATGCTATATGTTTACATAACAATCATGTCCAATGTTCAAGCCATCTGGTAAGAGGTATTATTGATGCATAACGTTGAAGGTAACCTTAAGTATCAAGTTGTATATTATTAACAGGTACTTTTGACAGTGGGTCAATAACCTCCAAACCGGACCACGGAATTACGAGCTCTTTTAACAAGGAAGGGTTCAAAATATATTTTTAATGAAAGAGAGCTGCGTAGTACACTAAATCGTTTTTTTAGAGCAATAGGACCACCTATTATTATTTAATGAAGTCCGGAATTAAATTGTTTTCGTTTTAGCGTCGCCGAACAATAGGTATAAAACCATTATTTCTTTATGTCCGCACTTTCCTTTAAGCATTTGTGTAAATATGTAGATATACATTTATAAGAACATTGCCAATTTATAATATTTTGACCTATAATTATAACAAACAACATCAAATCTAATCATTTCAGTTCCTAGAGTATGATAAATTGGTAAACATTTTAATCGAATAGAGATAAAAGAATGGTAAACATCTATGTATAGAGGAAGCCGATAATGCTCCCGAGTCCATAGTTTATTAATATCCGGCGATGTCACGTAGGGCGCTGATATCGCTGTGATATCACGTTACGATATGCGTTACCCTTTGACATTGCCCTATGAAACTAACTCAAAATCTTTCCTCTATTAACTCAACTTTGAGTTATGTAATAGTAAATATTACCGATCAATGTTTCCAAGCACATTTAATTAATTAATACTTTGGAGAAACTACAAGGTAGATTAGAAGTGGTTTTCATGCCTGATGTTACACCGACAATTAAATAAATACATTTCTCAATTTGTTCAAGATTGCCAAAACCGAAAAAATATTAGTACGTTTTAGTCTAAGAGCATCACAAACAAACGAGAACAATTTACTCAATATGGTAGAAATCACATTCACTTGTTTTTCACAGTTAGAAGACAATATATTTTTAAGCCTTGTAGGTAGATACTTGGTACTCGGTCAAGTTTCACGCTGTTTTCTTTATGTATGAGTAAATATATCCTATTCAGTTGATATGACGGAGATTAACCGATTTTATAAATTATATGCAAGTCACCGGACTTTATAAGAAAGCATCCGGTTTAGTTTCTCTCACACCCTATAATATTAATGAAAGTAGCCAAGATTTCTAATAAATAGATACCTCTAGCAATTACAATTTTGCATATGAACTTTATTGTATTTTGCTTTTAAGTTGTTCATTTGTGCATTGTACAATTTCGACCACCCATCTCGCAGCATCAATCTTAAAGAGAATATAGATGTCAATTTCCTACGACCTTGTTTTTTGTCCTCGCGTTTATAGCTTAATTATACCTAAGTATGATTAAGTAACTGTATTTTTAAAACAATGCAATAATTGATAAATAAAGTATTGAAAATATAAATGCAAATATTGTTTTGAACTGATATCTAAACTGGGTAAAATTGTAATTGATTACCTTCTTTATTTTATATAAGAGTCTAATAGAAGCATACTTACAAGTGCTAAGGCGCTCTCGGGATACCATTTGCAGGGACGCAAAAATATCGTGAGAATTTCATCATCTTCACCGAAGTATAGGTCTTTATTCTCTTTCAGCAACTCCTTTAGCCGCTCTAAGGCTTCCCTAACTCTCTCCGGTGTCTCCCTTAACTCCTTTTCAGCTATAGTTTTAGTTTCTAGCGACAGCTCCACATTCCTTTCAAGTCTAAACTCATTCGATGTCATCTTGGAGGTGAACCTAAATCAAAAACAACCTTTATTATCTCCGTTATTACATGCGTTACGTGATTTCATCTAATTAAAATTATATATATAGCAATATAACTGCACAGAGACGTATAATTTTAATTAGATGAAGCGTTAAAGTTCACATGATTAAATCAAAGACAAAACTGTAATAGTTCTTAACGTAATTCTTTGAATTCTTGAAAAAATAAATTAAACCAATGAAAATATAATCAATAAGATATATATATATCAAATAAAATTTGGTCAAGGGTTTGTATTGCTACGAATAGTGTTATTATTATTTTTAATGTAACTTTTTTGAAATAAAAATGATAATTATTATGAGTATTGGGGTACCAGCTTCTTTCATAGGTCAAAAGTGAGCTTAATAATAATTGCAAATTTATGCCATTCATATTTTTTGTGTATACCGTGTTGTTGGCATAGACATACACCACGAAATGTGATGTATTATGATATTGTGGATAAAGTAATTAATGTTGTTGCTTCTGAATAAAATAATATTCAATGAAGTTCTTACTGCGCACCTGTGATTAGATGTCAATATGACACTGGTAATATAGTATGGTTGAAATTTATAATCAACGCACGTTGTTGTAATACCGAGTCCATTGCTAAAGTTTAATGTAAATTGTAAATTTAACGAAATTTAAATTTAAAAACGTATACAAAATCCCTTCAACTCTCTTTAGTATGTTAACAAGGAAATAATGTTTTGTAAGGTTTTATAGCACTTGCCATAACGAAGATACATAAACATAGATTTCATTTCGTATTGTGTGACTATTTCGTAAAGAATAAATTATTTACGTACCTGATTAAACACTTAAAATTCTTTCAAACAGTTAGGACATCTGAGAAACACAATGTAATCATTTCGTGTTCAGTCAACTTTACACGAGGCAATGATTATATTACTTTGTGCCAAATAAACAAACAACGTGCAATTTATTACTCTTACCTATAAATCTACATAGTATTAATATATGTAGGTATGCTAGCTGTTGCGCAATCAAATTTAATTTCAATCAATTACAAAGATAACGTTTATTAGCATGCCATGATTTTAGTTTAAAAATATATTGTCGTCAACTTGATAAGAAGTTCGATTGTTATGAGAAATATTTCAAGTACCATACGTTACACCGAGAATTGCCTCTAAAATTAATTGTTTTTTATTATTTTATATGTTCTTTCCAAACAATTCACACATTTTAACCATCATTTCCATAATTTTACTCCCTTCTCTGATTCAGAATATTTTTACTCAAAATCTTTTTTTAGCAAAATACATGGAAATTATACAAATCAAATTATTTAAAAGACCTTATGTTTGATCACCCCATTTATCTAAAAATAATTCATAATATGATTAATTATTTTACATCTTAATTTTATTTACATTACCGGAACGATGAATGCTGAATAAATCGATATCCATACGTTCAATTTACGTACAAGATAAATAAAACTAGCACAACACAGCGGCTAAATGTTTACCGATTTAATCACGTGTACAACAACAGAATATTATGAAAAACACTAACCTCACACGCGTAGTGGAACGCACGCGCCGGTGAAAACGACAAAGGGCGGGAAATCGATCGTGCAACGCGCAAAAGTGTGAAGCGAATGCGCGTGCGCACCGCTCCGGCGCAGTTTTATAGATACCCTGATAACGCGGCCGCTTTGTGCACCCTTCAGAAAAGCGGGACCTCTATCCTATCAGCTCTGTGACCTATAAGGCTCTCTGAAAATCATCACTACATACAAATTATGTCATAATAAATCTAGATTAAAATGTAATTATGTTGCTATGTTCTTTAATAATTTATTGCATATTTTGCTTTGATTTGTTTGAGACGTTAATAGTAATTGATTATAAAGGAATGTAATATTATATATAACTAATATCCCAAAAATTCTAGTCTATCAACTATTAAGGAATCATGACGATCACCTGCAACAAGTTTGTATTAATGTAATCTATAGATATAAAAAAATATTTATCGGTATCTACAGGTAGGTAAACCTCAAGATGTTTTAAATTGAATTAACACTAGTATTTCTACTACCTATACTGCCCTAAGTCTTTTCTGAACTTTTTTGGTTCACTTCGGTTACAGCTTTTATTGTTTAATGAAACAAATTCTGTTGTTTAAAAATGTAACCATCAGTAACATATTATATTGATTAAATTCGGGGTCTTTATTGTTATAAAATATATTAGATTATTGTCAGTTATAATTTTTATCCGACATCTACCCTCAAATACTATTTGCAGAAATTAAAATAATAATCAATTCACAAAATTTATTATATTCACATTAAATCCATAGTAATATCATATTTTCCTAAACCCAATTATGATATATACAATACTCGCACCCAAACAAACACAACGATTGTATATAACAATTGATGCAATTATCAGTACAAAGGGCAAAGACTAAAAGGTATTAGTCATATCGTCATCAAAATAATAATGTTCCTTGTAAAAATAGGGGTTTTAACTTTTATTGTTTTCGGTTTACATATGGGTGTATTAATGTAGGTTAGAATTAAAGACGCGTTTTTTAATAATACCTATCTAGAACGCGCTTCCAATAACGTTAAAAACTATTTAAATTAAACACAGCTGGAATTGTAGGGCAAAATAATGAAACAATAAATTATATTTAATTATTTTTACTTCAGGTAATACAAATATCACTAGGCGTTATGTGTTTAATAAAGAGTCGTCGACGTCTGCAACTGATGCATCAGCAGTACTGTTTACTTCATCATCGCTATCCGAATCCTCGTCACTGCTTGCTTGCTACAACATATCGAAAATATATACATAAACATTAAATAATGTCACACAAATGAAATAATTAATATATGTAATAATTATAATTTAATCTGTATAGCATTTGAGTCTTTTTTTTCTCTTAAGAACGCCCAATTTAATCATCAATTTAAAAAAAAATGTATTTAATAAAAATTCTCGCCACATATTATAAAGCTTTTAAAAATAAAATAAAATGAATGAATGCTTGAACTCGACTTTTTTCATTGTACAGAGGTGAACCAAAACATGTGCGATAAGTATGTTCTACATAACATATTCTATTTAATTTAAAGTAATCACACCGACCATAAAAAGCAAAAATCTACCTCAAATTTAAGATCCGCGTTCTTATTATCGATGACGATTTTCTTTAGGTACTGGAATATAATGTCTCTGCAAGTCTGTGCGGTATCTACAGGCAGCCAACCTCTCTTGGGATGGCAGAGATATCCCGTCGGAGGCTCCACAGATAGAATCTCTTGTACTTCAGGTACTTGTACATCACAGTACTGTTGATAAAGTTAGTAAGATTACGTGTCCTGTTTAAGTTTATTTTTACAAACTAACAAATTATCATCGATTACCTACTATTTAACAATTCTCAATGAGAACTTGAATTATTTACCCGAAAATGCTCTCAAACTATTTTTTAAATATATAGATTGTAGATGCTATAAGGAATACACTTTCTAAAATATAACATTTCCAAAGTAACAAATGCTGTTAGACAATCACATTATAAAATCGTGATAGTACTAAAATTACTAGGCGTCCTTGCAAGAAATGGTCACGCTTACAAGGTACACTAAATGTAACAATAATTAAGTAATGGAATTACGGTAATGCATAATTTGTAATTCTTTTGTTTTTTGAGTCTGGATTCAGAATGTTTTTAGATATAACATTTTCTTAAAAAACGGTATTAAATATGTTGAGTAGTATTTCACAAACATAATGTTTAAATAACAATAAAATTTATAGTCAGCAGTAATAATTAAAATTTACAACTCTATTGTATAATAACCATGATTTAAAAATAGAATAAGACGCTTTTTGAGTTTCCTCTTGCATTTAATAAATTTTAAGAGATTAAAGTCGCAAATAGTTTTAAATTGCATTTCAGATACTAGTTGTCGTTTATAAATGGACAAAGTTGTGAATACGCGATTTGAACACAGTTTACGAATTTCGGAATTTTCAAATTTCGAATAAGTTTAATGAAGTAATACCTACAAAATTACAGTAATTTTTACGCCATAATTTTCCGATAAAAATATATACTGTTTACATACTTATAATAACATAATTTTAATAGAATCAACACTGAAAATTGTCTTGGGAAAAGACTATTTTAGTTTTCAATTTTTATTAAATGAATTTAAAATAACGGATATTACCATGTAAAATATCTGCCGCTGAGAGGGCAAAGTATTGGGTTTGAAATACACAGCGCCTTCAGGTATTATTTCTTCACCGCAATCATCGGCTGGTAACCTTTTTACACGGTCCTTTCTCACGCTCATCTGATCTTGCGTCACGCAGGAGTATACTCCAGCTGTTTGAATGATAACATACATTTAGATTTACTTCATATAATGTTATTTTATATAAGCTTTCCTTTAAAATGAATTGCACTTGATATACTAAATAAGGCTGAAGTATGTACATGATTATAGAGCTGTATAATTACGTGTTAAGGCATCTAAAAAAATACAACATTGTATAGTCTACTGAGTGTCGTCAAGGCGCCTTTGATTAATATCATAATTGTAATCGGGTCACTAGACTAACATTAATTAACAATGATTAAATTTTCAAAATAATTTTATTCTATAACGATTGAAAAATTGGGGCTAAATCTCGTAATAAAGATGGACAGTAAATTAAACATCTTATAATTATGAAGTTTCGGTACAAGCTAAATATATTATTAACCTCAGTAATTATCTATTGTTTATGGTTCGCGCCATCGTGCAATAAAATCTTAATGTATACATGACCTTATTTCCTGGAGTGTCGTCATCAATCCAATAGTAAAAATATATGTCATGAATAGAATCATGCATATATTTGTACCACTAGTCATAATAAGTAGGTATAAGAAACTCAATGCAAAACGAGAGTAATTTAAGGAATAACTAAAGCAAATGTTATAAAAATTTACCACCGGGCTACAAGTTTTCAAAATGTGTGTTGGTACATTTTGAAAACTTGTTTTTCATTTCAACCTAGTTTTCAAAAGCTGTATGCTGTGTATATTACCTGTATGTCTCAGTCTAAAATCTAGGGTTTGATAGTATCTAGCCTGAGGATCTTTCCGAGGGTCATAGCCTAATTTGATCCATAACATTCTCCATGGTCCATTTCTATTGTATAGAGCCAGACATGGTAATATAATTTTTAAATTTGCACTCTTTATTTTAGTGTGATGTTTAATATGATTAAATGACCAAACAGGACGTTCATCAAACATCTGTAAGATTAAGAACTTTTTACATTAATAAATAGTGAAAACAAGTTTTACAATAACTATATAAATAAAATAGGAAAAGTTCTACATATACTGCCCAGAAATAAGCACCTTTTTCACAGCTTCATATTCTTCATTTATGTGTGGATTTATTTCTGCTTTGACAGCTTTCAACCCTACAAAGTACTCATGAGGCTCTGTTGGAAGGTCATCAATTAAATTGAATATGTATCTAGGTATTGGTAAGCCTCTTTCAGACCTCATTCTATGAACTTCATCTTTATCACTAACATTAGCTTGTGTCTCATCGCTTTTAGATATAAAAGCCCTCTTATCAGTATAGAAGTAATTCATTGGTTTGTCAAATCTCACGAAACTGCCAGGAACAATGTATAATGGAGCTGGCTCCCTACAATAATAAATATTCTTTTCATTACAAAAACACAAACAACAAATTATGCTAAATTGGATAAGTTCCTTACGATAATGATATTAACCAAAGAACAACAATAAAATGTACAGAGATATTTCAATATATTAACCAAGAAAATCTTGACAAAATTGTTTTGAAGTCAGGTAACAGTTGACTTGTTGAATTTTATATCTAAGATGCATTCACTAAGGAGTAAAATTTTTAAGAAATTCTAAATAATCATATAATTAACATGTTGGGAACTTATAACAAACTTATAAAAAATTATTAGCTTGATCATAATCTTACACTAAATGTTCTAAATCTTGTAAAAACACAAAGAGGTTTAATCAAGGAACAATTTAAAAGCCTTTGTATATTGATTTATGTTAATACAACTTACTCCATAAATTTAAGATCATCCAATCCTGATGGTATTATTTGTTCTAGCAGACATTCAGGTTTAGAAGTATTGGTGATTGGTAAATATTGAAAGTCGCACATAGCTGAAACATAGTAAATCTTATAAAAAGACCAATTCAGAATACATTATAAAATCTAAGTATGCAACTCTGTTTATTTAAAACTTCATTTTTGATTTTGACTGGCAGAACAACTAGTTTATTGTAGAATATATAGTACAAAGTTATTTAAAGAGTGGGTGCCTCTATAAAGTACTTTGATTTATTATGATTATTACAGTTGAATATAAAGTTAAAATTTTCTACAAGAAATTACACCAATATTTAATTAAAGTTTAATAATTCAATTAAACTTCTTAACTGCTTACTTTCAAACTTATACATTTTTTTCACATGGCCCATGACAGCAGTATTAAGAACCTCTGTTTTGATTTTCCCATCCGTTTTTGTCTTTCTAACTTTAATTTTAAGAAGAACACCAGCAGCAGGCTTCACATCTCCATTTATTTTCTTTACACAAGGATTCTCAGGCTGAAAGCTCAAGGCAAGCTGCTTCTTAGATGGTTGAGTACAAATCTGTAGCAAAAATATAAATTTACGAATTTTTCTAAAAGTATATCGTCTTTTAATAGATAGCTAACGATGTGGCATTAAATATTTGTATGCAAACACACCTGAGATATTGTTTTTATTCCGCCCAAACACTGTATTGCTTTATCATCGTTCTTAACATTACCAGGAAATAGAACACAAACAAGCTCCTTGTTCAACTCTGCGTTACTATTCATAATGGAAATATTATGATTATAAACACAATATACATAGCAAATACAATTATAATAAACAATTACTTAAACTGCAGGTGCTTAAATTACAATTCAGATTTATACATAATCTATCCATCCATTAGGATGTAAGACTGCAAAATATTAACTAAATTGACTGAAACTACAAATTATTCACGACGTATTATTTATTATAGTTAATTTAAAAATTAAATTTAAAGTGACAAGTAATCAAAATTTAATACAAATGATAGAATGATCATTGTTATAGTTGCTGCGACAATATATTTTAAAGCTTATATTTTTAAACATTTTATCAACAGCACCTCTGAAATCTGTGGATAACGACAGTTATAAATTGTCAAGTCGTAAGTGCCAAAATAATTGTTATAAGTCAGCGGTAAACGGTCACAATAAAAATGTTTCATTTTGCATTTACCGCTTAATAAGTAATAGAGAGTTTTGGAGGATTTATACCATCATTAATTGTTTTACAAGCAAGTTATTAATATTTTTCGTAGTCATTATTTTTATCGTCTGTTCTAATTTATTAAGTTTAATTCAACGAGTCTGCCTAACCTATAAAATGGCCGATGATGACTTTAGTAAACTTTTGCAACAAGCAGAGCAGTTAACTACTGAAATAGAGGGTAACGAAGATCTGCCCAGAGTTGAGCGATCTTTAGGACAAGTACTCGAAGCCTCTCATGAGTTATATTCCAGAGTTATCCAGTCCGGCACCAACGACATTCAGGCGTAAGTGAATATTTGTTTATTTGTATCATAAAAGATCTATGTTAGAGAGTAAGCAACTAATATAAATTATTTTATAGGCATCTTCTATTTGGCTCTAAGGGAATTGATTTACAACAAATTTCACAAAAACTAGAAACCTTATCATCTAAACGCACATTTGAGCCTTTACAACCTATTGCTGACTCGGATATAGAAAGTTTTCTAAAAAATGAACGAGAAAATGCTATTTTGTCCCTTATTGATGAAGTTAATAAAAATGTGAGTTTACTTTTAAACTTATATGTTTTAAACATAACATTAAAATATTATAAATAAAATTTTTTTTAGTCTCTGCAAACTACTGAAGACCAAAAATGGGAACATATGTTATCAGAATGGAACAAAGAAAAGATAAAACTTATGAATGCCATGATTGGGCCATCTCAAAACTGGTTGGATCTAAAGAGAGCTCCAGAACCTCCCAGTATAGCAGACACTCCTAAGAAATTTGGCAATTCCATGTTAGACAATATAGAAGCAGCATATGCTAGACAAGTACAACAATATAATAAAATGGTGTTGCAAGGGGCCAAATCAAGAACAGTTTTACATCAAAAGTTTGCACAAGCTGCAGATGAATTTAATGATCCTGTAAGCTTGTTGTTGTTTAATGTCATCATATGTTGGCGAGCTCCCAAAACATCCAGTTAGTTTTAATAGCAAATAGACTAAAAACACGAGCATCATTCAAAAATGTATTCATATGTCATCATTTCACATTCTGATATATAACATACACGTTCATTCGTTTGTTTTGTGGTGTTCATTACTTGATACTGTACTCTAGAATCACATCTTAATTACAGATTTAATAAAATAGAATATTGTTGAAATTTCATCTATAATAGAAATTTTTTTCTTCACCTAGAATATACTAATAAATTTATAAACATTTAAACATTGTTAATAATTAAGAAAGATTTAACTTTTATTTATAATTTTATGCTATTTTAGAAAGTTAAAGAAATGTGGGAAATAATAAAAACCATGTCAAATATACCTGCTCTTGTAAGAGATGAAGATCCATTGAAAGCTCGAGGAACTCCAACAATTCAACAGTGCCTTATCGCACAGGGAAAGAAATATTTAGAAAAGAGGTTGGATTTAAATAAAAAAAACCCTCAATTCTCATTAAGTTTTTTTTATCTGTAGATACAATAAAATCAATAAATCAGTCAGAGTTTTTGTCAGACTTTAAATCTAAAAATATAATATTTATCAATTATAAATTTTTACAACTGTTAATTTAACTTGTTTGAAAATTGTTTTAAAAAAAAAATTATAAAACAGATACAAACAGTATATGAGCGATGTTGTTCGCTCTAATCCAGCAGCAGCAATGCGCGGTGGTGAACCTGGGACTATTCCTCTTGTCCGTGGTTTCGTAGGCCTTCGCTTGCAAGGACAAAATAGCCAGGGCCTTACTGATGGTGTTGTAGATGATAGACCTTTGTGGCCGATGGTGTATTATTGTTTAAGAAGTGGAGATGCTAGTGCTGCTTTACATTGCCTGAGAAAAGCTGGGTATGTTTAATGCACCACCTAAGACTCGTTATTAAAAATCTCAATATGTCTAATTATGGTGCCTCAAAACAATGAATATTTTTTTATATATAATGTTTCAAGTCGTGAACATGAGGAATTTATAGCAGCTCTTGAAGAACATATGAGGAACCCTGAGAAGGCTCTTAGTGAAAAGTTACAAACCGCTATCAATTTTCAGTACAGGATTCAAGTTCGAAACTCAACAGACCCTTATAAAAGAGCTGTAAGTATTATCAGATAACTAATAGCATTAAGGAATAAAGAGTATCAGCAAATTTCGTTCTATATTTCTATAGCAAGTTATACTGGATGAAACAGACAGATAATTTCTATAATAAATACTTGTTGTTGTATACATTAATGCATAGTTAATACTATAATGTTTCAGGTATACTGTATAGTAGGATGTTGTGATGTGAGCGATGAACATTTGGAAGTAGCAAAAACAGCAGATGATTATCTCTGGTTGAAATTGTCAATCATAAAATCTAAGACCAATAAGGAATCAGAGTCATTCTCATACTCAGATCTCCAGAGATTGATATTGGAAGAATATGGTTTGTATACAAAAAGCTCTTGAAAATATATTTAAATACCAGATGACATCACTAGTTGTATTTAATTTCATTACATTCATGTTTTTAGGTGAAACACATTACCATGCTTATGAGAAACCACTAGTTTATTTCCAAGTGTTGGCCTTGACTGGTCAATTTGAGCCAGCCATTGAATTTCTGTCTAGAATACCTAGGTAGGTTTTTATATAACACTAATATATTAGTACTCTCAATATTAAGGGTCCAAATGATTACTACTTGATAATCACATAGTTATTTCATTAAACTAGTAAATACATTAATAATGTAAAAATTTAAGGTATCAAGTCCACGGCGTGCACATGGCATTAGCGCTTCACGATGTGTACATGCTGGGAACTCCTCGCAATGTACAGGCACCTTTATGTATGTATTTACTCTGTTTATCTAATAAATTACTTCGACGTTTAAATTGACATTTTGACGCGTGATGGATTTGTTGACTAGCTTGAATTCAAATTATTTTCAGTGTCTGTGGATACAGACGATCCTATCCCGCTACGAAGGTTGAACCTTGCTCGATTACTACTGCTGTATGTGAGGAAATTTGAACTATCCGACCCGTGTGACGCGCTACATTACTACTACTTCTTGAGGTAATCCTTTGTCCATTTCTAAATATAAATATGTTAGGAGTATTTTCAATCCAATTGGTTTCATAGGTTTATAGTTGCTACCAGTTTTCGCTAGTCAATATTTTGAAATATTTTACAGGAACCTAAAAGACCCAAGCGGCAAGAACCTTTTCATGTGTTGTTGTTCTGAGCTGGCTCTGCAGTCGCGCGATTACGAGCTAGTGTTCGGGCGCGTGGACGCGACTGGACTTCGTTCCGCCGGACTGCTAGACCAGTTCAGCAACTCGCAAATTGACACCAAAGTATGCTTCAAATACTACGTATCTTCTAACGACTGTCATACTAATTATTCAAAAATGAAATATATATATTACATTTTTATTTTGTATTATTTTCATTAGGTAATAGCAATCAATGTTGCGGAAGAACTCGTGAATAAGGGATTGTTTGAAGATGCTATTACTATGTATGATATTGCTGGGGTAAGTCACGTTAGGAGTAAGTAACTCGTACATGTATACTTTCAATATAAATAATATAAATAAACACGCGAAAATACACTTAAAAACTTTGAGTTTATTTTCCCTACACTCAGTATGAATATGTGATGCTATATTATACTCTGTCTTTAATAGGTAACTATTTTAATTACAGAATCTAGAACGTGTTTTGGAACTATTTTGCGTGTTGCTAGCTCAAGTGGTAAACAGTGGAGGTGGTGCTGGCGGCTTGAGAGATCGCCTGTCCGTGTTGGCCGAACGCGTCTCCAAGCGGCTCCGCTCTACGGATGCAACGTCCCTTCCCGCAGCTTTAGTCGAAGCCTACACAAAACTCTGTAAACTTATGACGTTCTTTGACCAGTTCCACGCCGAGAACTATGAAGGAGCTCTTGAGGTGATTGTTAAAGTATCCTAATTTAACTATGAAAATGCAGTTTACAATACTTAATGATTGAAGAATCCATATCCAAACATAAATCGTGTAAAGTGAGATTGTTACTTTGTATATTTTAGGCATACATTCTTAACGAATAGTTGAAGTTTGGTAAAAAAATTACTCTGGACTATTTGAAATTTTGACATCGTATTTATGTTTTTGTAAAAATAATTTAAGAGTTCTGTGTTCACGATCAGAAAAATATTTTAAATGATTTGATGATTTGAATTCAAATTGAATGATATATATGTCAGTTAGGTCAAAGCAAATATGCTACGAAGGAAGCGTCGTATACCTACTGGCTTATAATCTATTTACCAATGTTTGTACTACTGTATTTTATTTTATAAATAGAGCCTGCGAGAATGCGACTTAGTACCTCTAAATAGAAGCGAACTGGACGCGCGCGTATCCGCTGCTCGCTCGGCCCGTGGTGAGTTGCTGCGCTGCCTTCCTGCTGTACTACGAGCTGTCTGCACAACACTAGTCGCGCAACGACAGAAGCTGCGCGCTAACCACCTTATCGCCTCACACACCTCTACTCAGGTAAACTATGATGTGACACTATGCATGCTTATTTTTGAAAAGATTTTATTTTGAGAAATCTGTTCTTAAACATGCAGTAGTCATGGAAAAATTTAAACTTAGAACATCATGTAAATGAACCAATACTTATTTAATTATTTGTATTGCAGCAAGTGGAATGGTTGCGCGAACAAGCGGAGGTGCTGAATACGTTTGCGGGCAATATTGCGTACAGAATGCCGGGCGATACGTACAGCCAGTTGGCGCAGATGCAAATACTTATGCATTAATTACAACGATTTTAAATTTACAAAATAAAAAATAATTTGTTTAGTTCCTAGTTTCTTTAGTACACAAAAATATACAATCTATCACTATTTTAAAACGGATGAATTCATTGCGGAATTAATTCGTCTATTGTATTGATTCTTTTAGTCCTTTATCAATACACTCTTCTGCTTGCAATTTATCTACTTGTGCTTCCGTCATCCTCATCAAGTAGTAACATTACTACAAGAACTAACAAACTTGTTGCTCAAGAAGATTATAACCATCAATAAATAAACAAACATTAACATAACTACTATTTATTTTTAAATTCATTAATATGTAACATTTACAGATATCTCTGCACAAAATCATTTTATAGACGATATTAGAATTATAGGGAGCCATGCTTTGAGATTTTTTTAGCTTTTGACAACCATGAAATAAAATTCACATTATAATGCTTGACTGAGGTCAAAGATTCGGTATATTTCAATCTCATGAGTGTCAAGAGTGTTATTATCTCCGTATCATTTACTGCCCCAATAAACGTGTCTAATCACTAAACGGACAACCCGTTAGGGCAGTAAAGTTTCAGAGATAATGGGTTATTTAAATTTTTTAGGTCCGAATATAAGATCTGCATCTGGCGCTCCCTTAGGGTGCTGGTACTTCTGCCGCATGTGCTGTCCCCTATTGGGATTACCGCTCCGCTCAGAGCCTCCCCCACTTTCAGCGCTGTACTCCTCTTCCTCTTGCCTCTCAGATATGTTTAACGTTAAACTGAAATTTGTTATATTTCCTATTAATATTTTCTAGAATGAAGATACTGTGATAAATTCCGCATATCGGGCTAAAGATTCTTTAATAACATTATCTAACCTGTTCAATTAAGCTATGAACAAGTGAAAATGCTCCACCATGACATTTATAAGAAAAATCCATTTGTCGAATTAATCGCGCTATATTGAGCAAGACAGAATTGTTGTGTTGACCATAAAATATTAATCCTTTGAATGTTTACCAATAAGTGAAATACGAAAGACTCCCAAAGAAGTACTTTAATATGGTGCCATATTAAAAGTCACGAATCGGTATCTTATAGTGTTATTGAGAGATTAAGTAATGTGAAAACCAAGTAACATTATTTTATAAGGTAACTTTCGTTAGTTATTAATGTACCGTTTGACTCTTTCCATTTCTTGTTTATCGGCGAGGGCCTGTTGCTGTAGGTTGCTGGCGAGTTCGGGTGGCGCGTTAAACGACTTGTACTGCGGTTTCGTGCCTTTACGAACCATCAGGACGAACTCCACGCCTTCTTTCCCTTGCTGTATAATAATTTCTAGTTATTTCATACTGAAACGAGCTACGAGCTACGACCTACGATGTAAACTATCTTATTTTTTATCATATACTTGATGTGACTAGATCGTTAATTCAAATTGTAAAATTCACCTCATATTCTTTGACATGAACTAAAATTTATAAATTTACAAATTTTTTAAGATAATAATTATGAGGATGAGATCATATAATTTATCATTAGAAGCTACTAAGCCGTTACAAACTTGTATTAATTGTAACGGCAATTAGCATTTGAGAATATTAATACCATACCAGTAACTGTTCGTATGTTTTCTTTGTCGTTTGTCTGCAAGTCATGGGTACGGCTATGTCGCGTTGTTGCGGTCTGTTTTCACGTTGTCTCTCCGCTATATTCTCCATAACCATTTTCTCAAATGCCGATTCAAACTCCACATCCTCTACCTTAAGTAAAATAAAGTTTGAGTCATTTAATTTTTCCTCGGAATTTATCGCACATACCTTCTTTATATACTAAAATATTATTTTATGTACTCCCACTACATTTTTTAAATATTAAACATGAAATCTCACCACTTAATATAAAGTTATTTTAGAGCAGAGGAAAGCTTGTAATCATTCTTTAAGGTGTGTAGGTTATGTGCAATGATATTTAACTGTTTGTTTACTTACTGCTGCAGGTCGCCTAGAATCGACTGCTATGTCGACGTTTTGCACATCACTTTCTTCATTTCCAGCGTTCTCCGTGAGGGGATCTTCGTCAGAACTCTCTTCCGGTATTGGGGGATTGTTATCAGTTTCGTCATCCGTCTCCACAATAGTGTCCAAACCGTCTACAGTACTATCCTCCCCTTGATCGTCATTCTCACACTCGTCTTCCCCTAGTTCAGGGTATAATGTTTGTCTTAAATCCTCTATCGCATCCTTGCACTGTTGCCAACTCGTAAATAAACTCAATTTCGGTCTCAAACTTGTCAGACATTCTTGATAAATATACTTTACATATATAGGAAACTTATTCTCTTCAGTCCAGTAAGGATCTGAATATTTATACCAGTAGTAGTTTTGGAAAAATACCAAGAAATAGTCGAGGCGTTTCTTACTGGAACCGCTGTTGAAATATGCACCACAAGTTTCTAGCAACGCACAGACTAATCTAATTCTAAATACGTTTTCTGGTGGATCTAATGGAGATATATTGCTGTGGTCATTCGACACTCCAAATGTAATAAATGAATATAAAACAGTGAAAACATCACGAGAATCAAGTAATTTATAATTGTATAATTCACCCAGGTATCGGACTGTAGCTATTCTTCTCTGGTTGTATCTGGGGTGAGGGTCTTCCATAGTCAGTCTTATTTCTTCCATAATAGTGTCTACAACTGCTGGAGCAACCGCTTCTTGCCAGACTGATAATTCAGCTGTAAGTCTCGCCAAAGCACGCCTAGCGCTAGCTCTAACTCGCCAACCCCCTGCTAAGTGCTGTATAGCAACCGCAGATACTTCTGCATCATCCCAATTTAATTTTCTCATCAATCGTAGAATTTTCTCTTCATTGCTCTTCTGTAGATCTTCGTGCAGGATTTTTTTTATAAACTGGTGCATTGGTAGCTCCTCTTCTTTAGGTTGCGCAGGCGCCTCGGGCGGACACACGTAGTAAAATGCATTTTCAATCTGTGTCACGTATCGTGAATCTAAGGCTGATACTGTCTGTAATAAAAAATACAATTTTCTATAGGAAATTCGTCGCTTAGCAACTTTAAAGATTAAAGAAGCATAGTTTAAAAATATATTATTTGGTGTGCTAAAAACGTACTTTCTTTCTCATCATTTGCTGCAAATATATCATAGTCCTTTGATGAGTATCCGGGTTACAGTAAAGATATCTACCGCAAGTTTCGAGGAGGTTGCAAGCCATTTCAATGTGGTGATGCTTAAAGTCGTGTAATAATACTTTTAAACAATACAACGCTTCCATCTTGGAGTAAAGACTAAATTTAACCAGTTCTCCTATAAATCTAACAACTTTTACCTGTAAATATACGAAAATGATCATAAACAATACGAATGTCGGAAATACGTCTCGAAAATGTTCACTACTTCTAATACCAATTAGATATATTTAGAGGATATACAAGAAACCTAATTTTAGATACAACGTTAATCACAAATTAATAGAATCATAAGATAATTAAGTAGATACTAGTATCTATTCACGGTTTTTATTGTTAATGACTTTTACTAATAATATAAGTTATAATATAAATAATTTGTAAAATATGTTGTAATTACAACTTACCTTTGATTCAATATTTATTTGATCCTTTTTCCTAACATGATATTTAAAATCTTGTTTTAGCATCTGACACAAATCAACGCAGACATCTGGCAATACAGGGTACAAGATGGCTGCAAATCTCGAGTAAAAAGGCAATAAATCAAGTCTAGTTCTTGCAACGCTGAACAAAACTCTCGTTAATTTCTTTCTGTTGTTCTTAGTATTAAGATTGAGTACAAAATCTACCGCAGCATTATCAATAAGTTCTCGGTTAATACAATTAGGTAGTTCGTTCAGAAATGCGTCAAGAGCGTATCTGAAATTGTAGTAATTATTTCATTAGTCATTTATGAATAGATAACCATTAGATTTAAAGTTGAAAACCTTATTAATTTGCTCATATATTCTCAACATAACATGTAAACTGCCACAACTTATTAACTGTTGAGGTACCATGATAAAAAGTAATCGAGTGGAAATAATTGTATCCCACAATACTAACTTATTAGATACATTGGCAGGCTGTGCCTCTTCTTGTTCCACATCAGGCACAGAAGGTACCTCTTCACTGTCACTAAGGTCATCTTCTTTTAGATCTTCATCCAACATCTCTTCTGTTACTGTCTCGGCTTTGCTCTTTACTGTCTAAAAAGTTTAATTTCAAATTAATTGTAAAAATAATTAATGTCAAGGATAAATCAATGTGGTAGTTTAGAAATGACTATTGTCAAAATACTTACTTCTTTCAACTGATAGTTAGGCATGAAAACTTTCAAATCCGGTAAACTCGTGTAAAATGTTCGCGTATCTTCATCCTGCCAAGGATCAGTAGCAGCTTGCATGATATATTCCTCATTTCCACCAATAGTGACCGTCCCTTGTGTCTCAATGATATTAAGTGTCAGTGCAGGAGGCTCTCCAGCTTCTCCAAGCTCTTCACCCAGTACTTCGGCAAAGTTTTGTGCCCCTGCTAACAGTTTGTCGTATGTTGCCTATCAAAATATAGAAAAGCAATAATTAAAATTAAATGTTATCAATTTAGATAAACGCAGACATAATCAAATATAAATTAAATTCACTAGATCAATAATACATCAGATATGCCTTATTTATTATAGTTATAATAATGTAACTTTTGGTATTATCATGCCAATGTTTTACCTATTTTAGAGTTCTTCTAGTGATGACAACCTACGTTCAACTGTTGTGTCAAAGGGTGTGCCTCCAAATTAAATTCTATAAAATTTTTAAAATTACCTGATGTTGTTCCAGTTGATCTTTTCTCTCCTGAGATAGTTCACCGCGTGTGTGAAGAGTTCTCTGATTAGCAGCATGCAGGGCTTGTAACTGTGCTCTTTCTGCTAAAAGGTGCTTGAGTAGAGATGCAAAATAATCCTTAAGGAGAGTTCGGACTGCAGCTTGTTTCTCAGCAGGAAGAAAGGTGTTTCTTGGAATTGTCTCATTATATCTCTGTTGAAAAATAACTGAATTAATTTTTATTTCAAATACTTTGTTTAGCATAATGTTTTCACATTTCTCAAAATAGCACAATAAAAATGTTCTGACAAATAACATAATAAAAATTAGGAAAAGTTTTTGTGCAACATTTATATGTATAATATTACTTTATTGTTATATAATTTTTTCATTTTGTCAAGTACTTAAGTAAACCATCACTCAGCTTAATGACATAAAATTTACTCTGGCTATGAAGATTATATTGCATGTTATTTATATTTTTTATTATTATATAAAAAATTGATGTTCAATTATAGTTTATAAATAAATACATTAATGTTTATAAACATGAGACAATAAAACTAGTTACAGATCAAAAATGTCTGTTAGATTATTCCAGCAAATCTCTTAAATTATTCATTTCTTATAAGATATTTAGTAACAGGTAACTTATTTTAAGAGTAAGTAAAAACAAATCAGGGTTCTCCAAAAAATTAAAATCTATGAATTTGTAAACATATTAAGATATCACACACGCTTTTAGTGACAAGTCTTTGAATTAGTGAGAGAAGTCTTAATTTTCTTTTGGTACCAAAAATAATGTCTAAATTAGAATCTATACATTATTAATTAAATACATATAATATTAGAAGGCACTGCTTATTAAATAATGTATTTTAATACCTCAGCTGCATCTTTAATTTTCTTTGGAATCAGTCCAGCATAATCTTCACCACAGTGTTTGCAAAAAGATAATAAAATGGATATATTATTATGTTCTTCTTTATCCATATTAATGAGAACTGTAAGAACATTCCCCAGTAAAGGTAAACCAGTTTTATTCGTAAAAATTCCAACAGACACCAGCTCCGCATAAAATCTTAAATCAACTCTTAATTTTGAAGAATTTGCTATTTTATCTGTAGCTTTAAAGGTAAGAATTTTTTGCCAATTTTCAAAAAAAAATGACGAAAATTCCGTGTACGTACAATGAAGTGCAGAGCATAAATTAATTGCACCTGCAATATCAGACATTTTTAATTTTGCTTCAGCCAGTGCTGCAGCTACCTCGGAAATGTACTTTGTAAGGTTAAGGGTACTTAGATCTTTCATCAACGCATCCACTTGAGGAGCGCTAAAAGATTTAAGCTTCTTAACAAATGTAGTGTTCTTTTTTAGTCCTGAATCCAATTTAGAAAAGTAATTATCAGGCGGTCTAACACAGTTAAGATTTTGATTTCTCATATCAGATTTCATCTTTATCCTTGCCTCTAAATGGGAAGTATACTCTGATAATGCCAATCGTTCATTTTCTTCCGTATTTTCTGGTGGATCACCTGGTACATTGTCACTTTTACTCTCTGCATCTTTCTCATTTGAAGTCATGGATTATTTTATTTTAGTTATCCAAAATTTGAACAAAAACCAACTAATAGTAAGTTTTTATTGATAACAATCAACAAGTCTTGTATATTTATTAAAGTATACAGTTATTAATTTATTATTTAGTATGTATTACACACAAAACACAGCATATGTCATTTATAAATGCACAAGCACAACTTAAAATTATTTCGATTAAATTTAATGTCAATTGTCATGTGTTATTTTAACTGCAAAAGTGACATATTGTTAGACATTTCATTTGATTTTGACGTTTCTCGATTTACATTTTACGGGAGGAAAACGACATTTAAAATTATAGAAAATAAAAACTGTCGACATACATATTAAAATTTTGAAATAAAATTTTCTAGAAATGTGTGGGATTCTATGTGAAATTTTGTTCAATTCCAATAAAAGTATCTTAAAGGTAAATAATATCAGAAATGGCATAAGTCGTGATTCGTGATAGTCTGAGAGCATGATTGTAATATTATAAATATTTTCTAATCGATATGATATTTTAGGATGAGAAGCTCCTGCAACGCATTAAAAACAGAGGTCCCGACTGTATAAATTCTTATTCTTATAAACTGAGTGAAGATGTTGTAATATATTTCTATGGTGCTGTTTTATGGACACAAGGACCTAACCTCACTGTGCAACCAATCGAAGACAATAAAGGTGTGCTTCTTTTTAATGGCGATATATTTAATCATGAGTGGGATAAAAACTATAGTGATACAGAGATTATAATGAAAAAGTTGGAAAAAGTAAGACTTAGTAAGTAGTGGTAATCTAATGCTATAGATCAGTGATTTCAAAAGTGGTCCACTGGTGGTGGTGATTAAGAAATAGGGGGGCACAATTAGTAAGGGGGGTCTATGAAAATAGGTCTATTTTTAATAGTGTGAACAACTAAGAATGTTGGCCTGACTTCACCTATCAATGTAAAAAAATAAAGCTGGGTGAAATCACTTTTTTGATTGCCCAACTTTGCTTTTTTGATATCCATGCAAATATCACATTTTTTTGTTGAGTTTTGGGAATATAGTAGTATTGAACCTGCAAGTGGTTCATTGGAACAAGATTGGGAACCCCTGCTATAAATTATTAGAACTTTTGTATCTTGTTTGATATTCTATAACTCTGGAAAAAAAATGATCAAAAAATGTTTGGTATATTATGAAATGAAATATAAAAATGTTAAGCAAATAAATTAATCAGTGACTGTTTAGACTTAATAAATTAATTTCTTAGTTGATGTTGTGATTTCAGTGTGAATCTTCAGAGGATATAATAAAGGTTATTAAATCACTAAAAGGACCTTTCTGTATTATATATTTTGAAAAATCATCAAAAAACCTTTACTTCACAAGAGATAAGATTGGTCGTGGAAGTTTATTGTTACACAAAAATAAGGATCACATACTTGTCAGCAGTGTCCTGGGTATTATTGTTATATTATATATTTAGTTTGTATTTAATATAATGTAAAATTTATTATCTATTATACAGGAAGAGAATACACATGTGTAGAGATTCCAGCTTTGAGTGTATACAGATTAAATATAGATAATGAAATAATATCTGCCTTTTCATGGGATTCTGAATTAATTGAAATGCATTATCTTAATACTTGGATACAAACTACTCAACTGCAACAAAACTTACCAGATGATAAATTCGCATGTATTAGTAATGGTGACATGATGGATCTCAGCAGTGAAGTAAGTCATTTTCAATTCACCAAAAAAATCTATACACATATATAATTCATATTTATTTTGTTCTTTGTAAATCAAATCTTATACATTATTGAATTTATCTTATTATCTGGTTTATAGAATACTATTATTAATATAATATTTAACACAATATTCATTATTGAGATTTCTTCAGGATGACCTTATAGACTACATACATCAAGTATCTAAAACAAATACTAGCAAACCATCAATTTTAAAGGAACTTTTAACGAATGAAATTATTAAAAAGAATATACAAAATTTAATACATCTTTTAGAACAAAGCATCAAAATAAGATTAGAGATGCACCCAAATAAATGTAAAAATTGTTTACATGAAGTTGTGAAATGCTCCCATTGTACTGTTGGAATTTTGTTTTCTGGAGGCTTAGATTGCACAATTTTAGCATATCTAGCTGACAAATATGTACCAAAAGAGCAACCCATTGACTTGATTAATGTTGCTTTCAAAACAGAGAAGGTGTCTTATGATGTACCTGATCGTATTACTGGTCGGCAGTCATATAATGAGCTTAAAAGAATATCTTGTTCAAGGTAGATATAAATTATAAATTCACATTTCATTATCAACCTTTTTTTCTTTAATATAAATTTTGCTTACATTTCTACCATATATTATGAGTTTTTTAATATTTTACTCTACAGAAACTGGGTATTCCGTGAAATAAATGTTGAAAGACAAGATTTAGACATTTGCCAAGCCACTAGAATTGCTGATCTTGTTTATCCTAGGAGAACTATACTAGATGAGAGTTTGGGTTCAGCACTTTGGTATGCGGCCCAAGGAAAACACAATAACAGCGAATCACCATGCAGGGTACATCTTTCTAGCTTTCATTATTTAAAAAACATCTATCAATTTTTTAAATTGTTTTACTTTGTATAGGTTCTACTCCTTGGATCTGGAGCTGATGAATTATTTGGAGGATATACCAGGCATAGGAATGCATATAAACGTCAAGGATGGTCTGGTTTAGCAAAAGAATTATTGCTGGATTGGAGTAGAATAGCATACAGAAACCTGGCAAGAGATAATAGAGCTATATGTGACCATGGCAGAATACCCAGGCTACCATATTTAGATGAAGATTTTTCAAATTATGTTTTAAAACTAAAACCCTGGCTTAAGTGAGATTTTCATTTACATAAGAAATAATTTAAATAATAATGTAATTTACATCTTCAAATTTAGACTAAAATACAGAAAACAATTGATGTAAACATATCAAATAATTATAATGTAATTTGTTAAGGGTGAACTGGTTTCTTTTTTATTTTATTATACTTTTTTTATATTTTTACAGGTGTTTTCCTAGTGAAGATTTAGAAGTTGGTGTTGGTGATAAATTGATGCTCAGATTAATGGCAATGCATTTAGGATTGACTGATGTTGCCACATTACCTAAACGAGCATTACAATTTGGAACACGAATTGCAAATAAAAAAGAAAAGGGGACTGACTTTTCAAAACATTTACAATAAAATTAATTGATTAAAATCGAGTTTTTTTGTTATAATTTTACAATTATGCAATTTATATATACATATGTTTCTTTTCTACATGAATGTGAAGGTATATACAGTAATTATAACAAACAATTTATATTTGATTTTTTCGTCAATCTCTAAATTGGGTACACCGATTTCAACGGGACTTTCACTAGTTTCCCGTCTATACAGATAAATAAAATTGAACTGTCTGAATATAATAAGGAGTAAAATAGATTTTTATTTTAGAATCAAATAAGAATGTGTCGCAGGCACAGCTAGTTATAAAAGAAATTAACTAGTAACTTTAACAGCTATTTTTAAATATGAATAAATGAAAAAATACTAGCCAATTAATAATAAAATATAATATCTTTATAAGTTACGATGTCTTAGGAAAAAAGACAAAGGTCAAAATGTCATTTTCCTAGATATCTCTAAATGAAAGCTTTAAAATGTGTATGCGTTTTAAAATTGATGCTGGTAAAATTAAAAAGAGACAACTATATTTCACGATCTGACAGCATATCGTCAAATTCGACATTTCAATTTTCAAAAACATCACAGTTCACACACGAACAAAAATTAATTGAAAATGGCTGCAAGCCGTCGCAAACAAGATGACAAAAATTTAGAAATTTTACGTGAACTAATTTCGCAAAATGGCAATAAATATTGTTTAGACTGTAATCAAAGGGGGCCTACTTATGTAAATACTACTATTGGTTCCTTTGTTTGTTCAAAATGTTCAGGAATGTTGTGAGTATAGTTTTATGAGTAATGTACGTAAATTAGAACAATAAACAAACTAAAAGCATTGTTTTTCAGACGTGGTCTTACTCCACCTCATCGCGTGAAGTCGATATCAATGGCGACATTCACACCAGAGGAAATAGAGTTTATAAGAGTAAGAGGAAACGATTACTGTAGACGCGTTTGGCTTGGCCTATACGATGGTGAAAGTGTGAACTATACCGATGAGCAACGAATGAAAGATTTTATGTCAGATAAATATGAAAAGAAGCAATATTATCTAGAATCGGCGCCAAACAATGCGCCCATTGTGAACGGGACCTCGTCACAGAAAACTAAAAATAAACAGAAATCATTCAGTGCCACTGTTGCTTCGCCGTTGATCGCGATTTCGCCGCATAATTCTAAAAGTTCAGCTAATAGTAGTGCAATAAATTCGGCGAAAGTAATGTCCACGGTATCATCTGTCCAAGACATAAATCATAAGGTAGCACGTCCTGTAAATAATCTTGCGCCGCCTTTGTTCAATAGTATAAGCTCTCCACCAGTCGCTCCCATTCCACCACCAGTACCTGAGTAAGTACAATTTTCATAGTTTTTATCACTAGACACTGATAGATTCATACTATAAAAGCTTAATTTTTATGTAATAGAAAATACTTATGTGTAATTAATATATTACTTCAATAACACACACACATATATATATATATATATATATATATATATATATATATATATATTTTATGCCGTATGTCTTTCAATATATCTATATATTATACT
>JAOSYY010000009.1:1934246-1955566 GCA_025727935.1 Hebomoia glaucippe | reverse complement strand
ATATATATATATATATATATATATATATTTTTCATATTCTACATAGTTAAAAGCATATTGATAAGATAAATTAAATTTCAATATAAATTTTGTGATGATTTTTTTTTCTTGTTATCGATATAATTTTTCTTTGTAAAATAGAGTGATAAGATTAAATATGTCCGTTTTTTACAGTTTTCCTGTTGATTTTTCTACTGCAAACATTTATAACAGTGCTCAAAACAATAACATTTTCAATAACAATGTAAATGATAATTTTGTCAACCAATCTACTGCATCATTCAATGTGTTCAATTCAACAAATACTGCTTCAAGTAAGTTATGCTTCTCTCCCATTTCAAATTCCCTTCTTGCAGAAAAATTCTTTTACCCTCTCCAGCGCATCATCTAAAAACATAAATCTAATAAAAAAATTAAAGTCTGCATTTCTAGTGTTATATATCCTACTGTAGACTCTTTCGGACATTTTCAAGAGTAACACACACACACACATAATTTTGTATGTGTGTGTGTGTGTTATGAAGCGGAATAAGTTTTCTCAGTTATAGCAACATTCCTGATTTATACTCTGCTCATAATATTTGTCATATGATGCTGTATAGCCTATAGCCATCGTTGATAAATAGACTATCTGATACACAAATTGCTTAATTTTAATCAGTAGTTCCTAACTTTAGCAAGTTCCAACACAAAAATTCTGCCATTTAAAAAAATATGCAATCATATATTTTGTTATATATTATAAAAATAAAATTATTTACAGATGATCGCTATGCTGCTCTTGCTGATCTCGATTTAATTTTTAGACAGCAGAAAACAATGGGTGAGTATTTCTTTTAATAATTTATTTTGATAGTGGAACTTATGGTTGCGTCTTAGTTAAATAATTTTTGGTCCTTGGCTTACAAAATGTTTCACAATTTATATTTTTTTTTACAGAGGAAAATGTCATAAGTAAAAATCCTTTCCAAAGTACAACAAATGATGTATTTGCTAATCAAAATCCTTTTTTCAATGGACGCTTGAGTACTACGGGTACATCTGTGGCTATTAATCCTTTTATGGTAATATCTCATATTTATTAAATGCAAAAATCAGTGTTCTTTATTATATTTTTATGTCTATTTTCCAATTAATATAATTAAAGGTTTCTTCGGATTTTTTTCTGATTTATAATAGTCTTCATTTATATGACTTTATAATTATTTGTCATGTCCTAGCTTCTCTCGTATACCGTTAATTGGTTTTGCAATTGTTTAACCTAAAAATAGAATACATTGTTTTTTCTATATTTCATTTACATATTAATTATTAGTATAAGTCATTGTTCCATTACAAATATAGTAATGGTATTTACATAATTAAATATGTCAAATTGATAACATTGAGGATGTGCTTGTACAAACAATGTACTATAACATTATTGCAATTTTTATTTATATTTAGACCTCTCTCAACAAAGTTCATAGAACTACTTATCAGCGTTTTAGTGACAATTTGCGCTCTGATAATTTTGTATGACTTAACCCAGATTTTTACGTTAGTCATAAGTATAATAACCCATATCTTATATTTGTTTTAAACTCCAGTGACGAAATTGTACATATCTGAAAATTAATAAAAGTATTAGTAATACTACGTACTTAATACCGTAATACGTGTAGGCATGCATTTAAAATCTATCTACCTATTCATATTTAAATTAGACAATAAAACTAACGATAAAATTATTGAACAAGTTTTAATAAATTTTACCATAAAGATAAATGGTATGTTGTAGTTCCAGTAAAATGTTATATAATAATGTTCTTTTACGTTGCATATATTAGGGAAACTTTTTTCTTAATTTACTTTATATCCTCTGCGTTTACTATTATTGTGAAAATTTAATAGTCATAATTTCCTGTTCCAGCCTTCGAATAACGGAAACTTTGTAAACTCCAAGAATCCCTTTCTCTGATAGCAATCTTGAACAAACGCAGTCCAAGACACAAAGAACAAATTTAAGTAACAAAAGCACAAAAATGCTACAAATCTATATGCGTCTAATATTTTGTTAAATAACATTTATTTATTTCTAAGTATTTACATTTTGCCATAGTGCTTATTGTAATGGTTGTAACTTAAGTGCCTCAATCTGCCTTAGAAATTCAGATCTTTAATATATATATATATTCTTGTATGGGCTGTTAAAATAGATTATAGAAAGCTGTAGTATCTGTTTAATACATTATAGTTATTATGAAACATTAAGATATGAATAGAGATGTCGGTCTGAGCTTTATTATTTGTAATTAATTTTATTTTATAGTAGAAAATCTGAGTCAGACTTAGTCATTTTTATTGGCATAAATGAACTCTCTATAAGTTTTATTTTGTTTGGCAAATATAAGCCTTCGTATGGCAATAGTGGATATAAAAACGAAATAATAGTCAGTGGCCTACTTGAGTGTGACGTCACACACCTTGTAAGGTCGTTATGTATAAAGCCTTTTGCGCACCGTTGATTTAGTGCGTGCTCTAAAACTTTAAAATAACAAAATGATCAACTGAAGTTTGCATACTTTACATAAATTATTTTCCAAATTTAGTGTTAACGAATGAGAATAGAAAGTTGGTAGTTCAAACTAAATATATGTTGATTAAATTTTTATCATCAAATTGTTTTAGAAATGATCAAATAACATAAAAGTTTTAAACATCTCTTGTGAAATCCTTAATTCCAATTGCATGGATATGCAATATGCAGAAGGCTTTACTAGTGATTTTATCGTACAAAAATATGAACATGACAGAGATTTCGAAATTAGCACAATTTAGTTTATTGAGTAATTATTTAAGAAATTTTAATGATTGATGCAAAGAAGTTGAGAGGCTAATTAAATAAAATTGAGATTTGTATTTGTTTTAAATTTAAAAGCTTGAATACTATAGCCTAGCTTTTCTAATTATTATTTTTTATAAAATAATCAAACTCCTCTCAAGTTCTATTAGAATCTGTGTTTCTAACCAGTAATCTAATATTTCTCGCAAGTTAATAATAATTTTTGAAGATTTTATTCAAAGCACTTGACTATTTATTTAGTTGTAATTATTTTTTACTCTGAGCACTGAGATCTGTTAATTTGTATAGATGTAAAAAATAAATGAAATAAGATTATTATAACATTGTTTTTTAATCAAAAATAATTTACTTAATGCTTATAACTTATAAAAAAATTCATATTTACTCTAAGCGTCACTCATATAATCTGTATATTTCGTTTACAGGACAAAAAGGTTAAGTATTATGTATTGAAAAAAAAAATGTAAGAGTTTTGGTAACATTTATTTCTTACATTTTCCACCATAAATCTTACATTAGAGATACATTACATTTTATTCCTAGTCTTCCTACTGAAAGTTGGTGTTGTGAAGTTATCTGGTGTTGTATTAGGGCTGCCGAGATTCTTGGACTCTGTTATGGATGTGGAAGCTAGCTTGATGGCCTCAGGTAGATCAGGTAAACTAGCAGGTTTAGATGTTGAAGCCGCTAAACGTTTCTCTGATATGGTTTTTAAGATATTTTTACCTGCTTCTTTCGTCTGTAAAGCACATAAAAATTATCTTACTCGGTTTAGACTATTTGAGGGTATTGATCAAGGGCAATTAACCTTAATAACTATAGGCCTACCTTATTATCGATTATTTATGGTCTAGTTAACACGTTAGTAACAGCCTTATATTCTCTTGGTTTTTGTGCTTGATACCAATCGGCATTACAACAATTGGTTTCATTATTATAGTTACAAAAGTTCTGATAGAATTTTGTTTTGTTCTAAACTATAAATTTTTACTACACTAAATTTTGTATTCACTTAGTGATTGCTGATTGAGTGATAACAATTCTTGAATAAATAAGGGTAATATTCTAGATATTTCTTCAATAACTTTAAATTCTTCTTCTATATGTATAGGCATCTTCATCATATGTGTGTACAAAAACTTCAAAAACCAGTTTATTTTTGCTAAATGAAACTTACACTGTCATACTCCAAGCATTTGTAAGCGTAGTGCGAGGCATGGTCGAGCAAACTGAAACGCAAGTAGTACTGGGCGAGGTAGCGCAGCGCGGCCGGCATTTCCTTGCTGGGCTCATTGGCGGGGTCCTGGCAGGCTGCAGTATACGCCGCCGCCGCACTATTCGGCATATTTGACTTTTCATATAACCTATTATTAAAATACTATTTAATTTTGTTTATTAACAATATGAACTAAATCTATTCTTCTACATTATAAGAAATAATTTACTTTATTAATCAATAAATCCATATATCACTCAGTTGTAATGAAAATTAAATTTGATATCAATTTCTGAATTACAATTTGTTGATAATTAAGCTACATTATAGAAATTTCCTAAGTACTCACTTTGCTAATTTAAATAATGCCATTCCTTCAATATCTCCTGTACTATGTGCTTTGTAATAACACTTTAGGGCATTGGGTATTTTATCCATCTTTTCATAAGCTTCACCCAGAGACACAAGCATCCTTGAATCATCCGGCTTTAGTTGGGCAGCTCTTGAGTAATAATATATACAGTAACCATTTAAACCTAAAATTTCATATGCTTGTCCAAGTCCATTCCATGCTCTATAGTCATTCCTATTTACATCTGGAAATTGAAAATATACAATTTGTAAAAACACATTTATACAGATTTCCATTTTATAAATAACTAAATTTTTAAGAAATATGGTAGACTTACTCAGCCTTTCGTGTTTTACACAAATAATACTATAAAAAATTGCGGTTTTCAAAGAGAAATGGTGTTAAAAGTAAAATTAGGATTATATTTAATTAAGCTTACCTATAGCTTGTCTGTAACATTGAATTGCAGCATTAGAGTTCTGCCTTTCAATAAATTCATGTCCCATTAGAATCCAAGCTGATAAGTAATGTGGATCCAGAGCCAAAGCTCTTTGGAAATATATAATTGCCTTATTATGTTCACTCCTTAAGCTATAATAATTACCTGTAATTTGGTTTAGTAATGTAATATTTAACACATTCTGTTAATTAAGAAAATGTTTAGCACATACATATTTGTCTTACCAATTACGCAACAAGTCTCAACCCTGTATTTGTCAATGGACTCAGCCTTTTGTGCCAAATTTGCTAACTCTGTTCTCTTTTCCTTTAAATAAAGTAAATGTGAATATACATCCCAATTGTCAAGTCTAAAAGGGTCGCTTTGATACAGTTCACGAAATAAAGCTAAAGATGAATCAACATCTGAAAATATAATAACAATAAATCTATAAATATCTATAAATCCCTAGTAAATACTTTCCTTAGGATTAACTGATAAGTATGATATTTTTAAATAGCAATATTATTTTACCTCTTAGGTCATGGTGTGCAATAGCCATTTGTGCAGTAATGTAAGTGCTCTTTTCAAAACCTGCAGCAGCCAAGCCCATATAAGCTTCTAGTGCTTGTTCAGATAACTTTAATTCAACAAAAGCATGAGCAGCAAAGAAGAACATCATCCAATGCTTAGGTAACTGCAGAGCATCCAAAGCCTCATATTCATTAGCTAAACCAGCCAACTCTACCCAAGCACACCACAATGTAGGTGTTACAGCTATAGATGCCTGTAAAACTGACACCGCTTGATTTCGAAGATCTAGTTTCTTCAAAATAACTCCTTCTAAATAAAGTAGATAACCATCATTTGGGTTTTGGTTGGCCTGAAACATTTCTCTTTCTTGAATGTTTATTTAACTGTGTAAAAGAGACATGCAAATAATAATAAAAACATTCTTTTTTTCACATTAAATAAGTTTGTTTTATAATATAGTAATATATACAAAAATATGTATATTAACTATATATGACATAATAATTTCAACTTATGAGCTTTTTTAAATTAATTTTGTCAATGATAGAAAGTTAGTACCTTAAAATATGATAAGAGATCTAGTAAGACTTGTGAACATTCTGCATTCTCAGTCCCCAAATCAGTAGCATTATCTAACCTCTTTTTTTCACTGGATAGATATTGACTATATCTGTGTAGAAAAATACATTTAGGGCTTGTGCAGTTCTCAACAAAATGTGCGGCTCTGTCATATTCTTGACAATCAAAATAGGATTTGGATAAAGTATATGCTTCCCGCTCTTCTAAAGACATGCCCTCGTAAGGATTAACAGGATCCGGATATTGTATTTTATGGTCTTTTAAAGCATAATTCAATTCAGCTAACCATTTAGCAGTTTGAATGAGACCGCGATCATTACATTCTCGAATTCCATGGAATATATCTATTCTTACTTGGTTTAAGTCTACTTGAAAATCACTTTTCGCATTCAACAAAGGCTGCATTGTTTCTATATTGTTTTTAAGAATATAATATGTTATTTTACACAACAGTCAATAAATACACATGACAAAGATACGACACATCACTATAACTTAATTCAACAAAAATATCATATTTGTTCAAAAATATTTGATATTTAAGAGAATGTACAAGATTTTTTTTAATTTTCATATCCTAAAGCAACGATAATTTTGGAGGCGTTTGCCGCTTTTGACTTTGAAGTTTGAAGTTTAACCACACGAAATTTTTAGAGTTCAACTGCACATTTCTAAAACCCATGAAATTTTGTAAATCTCATTAACAGGTAAATGGTAAATTTAAGGTTTCTTCGACACTAAAAATAATGTTTTTAGAAAGTAACGTGATTGGAATCGGGAGCCATAAAATATCAAAAATCTTTGGTTTTGAATGTACTCGTTGCTTTTTTGTACACCATCTGTGACCTGAGTAATTTTTGTGAATTGTCAATTTTTTATCTATTGTTCCAATGACAAACTACATTAAAAATTAATAAAAATAAAAAGTAATTATTTGGTTATTACTGAAATCGAGTCTACTTATATTATTATATATTGCTACGCTACTTGTTAGTGATATATATATGCGCTAAAATTAATATCCATACAAATTTTAGATACCATTTTATATAATTCGCGAATAACCAAATTCTGAAGAATCAAGTTTATGTTTATATTGTATCCTAGCATGAGATAAGGAATCTTTGGACTGGGCAAAACTTTGTTTGAATCTAAGCAACGAAACAAACCTATACCTATATTTGCGTCGTGTTAGAAAGTTTCGGAGTGGTTAAAGCAATGGCTGATTCAAAAGCAGAGCAACCTACATCAGATGTAGAAAACAATTACTCGGCAAGTAATGATCCCAAGAATATGCAAGAAGTAACACAATACGTAAGTTCTAAAAGATAAAACCTCAAAGAATAATGTATACCTATGTGACTCTGTTCTATTGGGTTCATTATAAGTAAATCAATAAAACTATATTTTGTTCTGTATCATACATTTTATTCTATTTGAAATGCCCTTCTTAAAATACTCATTAAGTCATGTTCATTACAGGTACAGTCTTTACTACAAAACATGCAAGATAAATTCCAAAGTATGTCAGACCAAATCATCAATAGAATAGATGAAATGGGTTCACGTGTGGATGAATTGGAAAAGAACATTACAGATTTGATGACACAAGCAGGTGTAGAAAATGAAAAGTAACAAAAAAATTAGCAATTGATCTAAAATTCACATGAATACAGATAATAAATGCAATTACTGATACTTAATTTTTAAGTTTCTATTAAACTTTGTGTATAAAACAAACTGATATGTCATCTTACAATAAAAAAAATACAGTTTTAATTAAAAAAATATTTTCGGTGATGGTCAAACTAATAAAAAAATGTGAGTAAATATAAAAGAAAATCATTAATTCATTTCTATATGATTCTTGGTATGCACTAAGTGAAAACAGCAATAATTAGCTAAAACTAAGATAAAAGTTTAAATGAACATGCCTTACACCAAAATTATAGTGTTAATATCACAATAAAACTAAGAGTAGAAACATCAAACAATTTTATTAATACATCAGTAGATTTAAAAATATTTCATATTTTACTTCAGTCATATATTTATATATATGTAAGTTTGGTCTAGTTTTGTATACACACAATATATTAAATTTGATACATTACTTTGTCTATGAATAACTAGATATAGGTAATAATTAAATTTAATGAGTCCCTATGGCAGTAATGGACAAAGGCTGTGGAAATTTAAAATTATTGTAATATTGTTAATGCACAGTCATTTAGTCTGTTTATATATTACTTTGTATCACACAAATTTTGTAATTTCACACATTAAAGCATTTTTAGAATACTTTTTCTTGTATTTAATGTTAGATCCTCAATATTTTAAATATATGCTTTTCTGTAGGTATAATGTATTTAATTTGATTGCCTTATACATAACAGTAAAGCAGCTATGATATTATATAAGAGGGCTCAAGTTTAGTAGCCCTCAATTTTCTGTACCTGTCTGTACCATCCCTTCCCAAGATCGTTACCCAACCCCAACAACCAAATCATATATATAGATATCAAAGACATAATATACTATAGCCATAACTGATCAGCTAAACCAGCTATACTCAACCTGCGGCCCGCGGGCCTTTACCAGTGGCCCGCGTGTAATTAGAGATAATTGTTAATAATTTTAACTTTCACGCCCCTGTGCAACACGCCGAGTAAAATAATAGGTAACTAGATAGCTGCGTGCGGTGCGTTCGAGTGAGCGTTTGCCACCAAAGAGACGGTTTGATACCACTTCTTCTATGTACATCTTCGTAAATTTTTGTCGTGCTGTTTGCTCAAAGTTTAAAAAATCACATTGAATGGTTAACATCTTAGATTTTTTTTTCAAAGGATTTGTTTCTGTCATATCGTTATCTCGTGTAATATTTTTAATGTTATTATAACTACCCTGTCTTTTTCTACTATCAAAGTACAGAAATCGCTAATTTTGAAAAACGTTATTTATTACCCCTCAATTATTATTACTTGCGGTCCACGACACCATGAATAAAACGTGTTTGTGGCCCGTATTAAAAAAAGGTTGAGTACCAATGAGCTAAACCTATACCTAAAGGAAACTCATAAATTTTTAGTATTGTTGCCGAAAAATTCTTTAAATAGATAATGTTTTGTATATGAAGCAGGTATAGGAAATAATACTATGTACCACTAGCAAATAACACTTTAATGACACTTGAAATTGCGCAATATCGCCATGTTTATTCGATGCCGATAATCTTTTGTTTTAATATTATACGACTTAAAATAATAGTATTTCAATAATTTGATACTTAAACTACAAAATATAGAAGTCAATATATTACTTTGATTCGCTTTCTTCTGTAGAACTGTGCTCTTGTGATTCCTCGGTTTCCTGGCAATTATAAATTGTATTAACTATAGAAAAGTAAAAAATTATATTTTTTTAAAAAGTTGTAATATTAGAACTTAAATATGTCTTAACTCTTTTGGACCCTACTCTTAAAATAAAACTATACAGGTAATTTAGGGTGGGGTGATATGCTATTACCGAAATGTCTTCGTCTTGTTTAGAAGAGGAATGGTTCATGAGAGCTGCAATTGAACTTGATCGCGTCTTTATATTTTCTGGCGATCGCATCCTTCCGAGGTACTGGATAAATACAAAATAAGTATAGAATATAGATATATGCATGTAATGGTGTAAACAACAATCGTAAGGAATTGTAAGTGATATGATATAGGCTTAAATACTCGAGGGACATTTCATCATAAAACAAATTGTTTTTAAGTGTTTAGAATGTTTACTCATAGGTTATTATATTAAATGTGTGAAGCGTATATTTTACCATGGAGTCTTCGTTCTTTTGAGGTGAAAGCTGGGGATTCAACAGGGATGCCAATGACGACGTTCGCGCTGATATTCCCGTGCTTACAGGCTTTTCCGGAGAGCGCAATTTTCGCTTAAAATTCTGATAAAACAATGTCTACTTATAAAATAAATTGATGCATCCATAATATTAGGGTGTAGACATTTTATTAAGAAATCTTAACAAATTCTTTCCAATATCATATCATCCATCCTTTAACCATATTTAGTAATTTTGTTAACAGTTGATGTAAATATTTCCTACCTATAATTTAAATAAGAACTAAAAAAAATTACCGTGTGATCCGCATGTTCCGAAAGTCCTGTATTAAAGAACTCAAAGAAAAGGAGGAAATAATTAGATATTATGTTCTACATTCTTACATAAAACTTGCATTTGTTCTAAATCTACATATGTGCAATCTTAATTAACTTCAATATAGTGTAACCAGAACTCGTAAGTTTATTTAATATCTTACAGGTATATTTCGATACAAACGCTAGTGCCAATTAAAGTATAATGAAACAAAACTTATAAAATATTCAAATTTTACAGTAAGTTTTATTTCGGTCACCTATTTACGTTACTGAAATATCAACTAATACACTTCGGTAATATAACCGAATTGCTTAAAATATAGAAACAACTTGGTAGAATGTTGTATAATACCTCTAAATCAGCCTTATCATTGATATCAGAGATCTGCTGGTAGGCAACGGTCAGTAATTCTACGGCCCTCGAATGAAATGTCAACTCAACCATCACGAAATCAGAGAGTAGAGCCTTCAGTTGCTGTAACTTGCGTCGTTCGAAAAACTCTGTCAGCTCGCTGAGACCTTTGGCTGTGCGTGACATATCAGCAGACGCTTTGAGGAGCTCCGATTCTGCGTAGGTCTACGGGGAGGCATTCTAAGCTTTAAACTGTGTGTAAGATGCACAGCTTTCTTTGAAACTTTTGCTTTTAACTGTATTTAAGATGCGTTTCTTTCTTGGCACCTGGTATGTACACATTACGCTAATAGGTAGAAATTCATGTTATTACTGTATTACGCTCTATAAAGTAGTAAACAAAGGACTTGACCTATGAAATGGTGATTAAATTACGTGCATGCTTATTTAATACCCAAAAATATTTAGATTTTTTATATGCGGGTAAGTTGGAGTACAAATATCTCTCACCATAGGCTGGTCGCGCATCAAACTGATAAAATGTATACCAACCACTTGCTGTCGGTTGAAAGGCTGTCTTTCTCTTGCTTTATCAAGAATCCTTTTCCTCGCAATTTCCTTTTCCCGAACGCTCATAGTATGTTTCAGTTCTTCTCTTGCATGCTTACAAATATTTTCATATTGACACAATTCTCCAATTACCTGTAAATAACTTAATTACCAATTAACAGGAATATAAACTGCGACTTTTAGTAGAATGTTTTATAATCGCTCAATAATTTATACTCTGGTAGTTTTATATTGAACACGCAGCGTCTTATAAGTATAATATGAAGTTATTAACTGCCCTATACCTTCGCTTCTAATCGCTGAACTGCACAATTTCTATATTCTTCTATAGCCGTGAGCGTCAACGATAAATTGTCGAGGCCAGAACTTAGTGACTTATTTACTAATTCATTGCCAGCGTATTCCTTAAGAATTTTCGCAAGCTCATCCCCCATATCACGTAATCTGTAAACAACTTTTACTAATAGTTTCAAGCACATACATATATACTGCATTTTGAGTAGCAACACAATTTGTTAAATTTTTGTGTGTGTTTAATAAGGCTAATTACAGAAAGCGCTGAAGCAATTTTGATAAGGTATTCGTTGGCAGATCATTTAAATTTAATTAGGATTACGTATACGACACTAAAATACGTTAGATATAAAATTAACGCAAATGTTAGTGCGGGTCAACACTGTTATGAAATTCATCACTAATTTTAAGAATTTTAATGTAGAGAATATAATATCACGGTTTTTCTAATATGATATTGGACAACTCTATTAGATATAGTCATTAATACAGTTTACTTCTATAACTTAATAGCTATATAATACTAATGTATAATCTTCTAGAGAGAGTCAACAATTTAAATGGTTAAACCGCCATTTTTTGTTGGTAAATATTCGTTATTGTAATGATGAATAAATAGTTATACACGGGACTTTAATTTTTAAATTAATTTTAGTGAGTTAATTTATAAGCTTACAATAAGGATATAGATAAAGTTATTGTACAATATTTGATAATTATAATCTTGTGGGAACCTTGCAGTTTTCCGGGTGTAATCGCCAAAGCCAACACATAGTTCGCCAAAATTCTTTTCCACGCTTGTAATGCGATCCATTATGAACTTTGATTGTTGTTCATAGCTTAATGAATGCGAATTATCACCTCTAAACATACTGAAAACTTATTGTTTACCTTATAAAAAGGATTTCTTTAATGTATTTTTGATTAATAGGTTATTTGTTTATTTTTGTAGGTAGTCATGACAACAAATTACAAATTTATTTTGTTATTTTTCTGTAATTAATATAAATATAGCTGTTTTATAATAATTAAACTAAAACTGCAGGAAATAATAATATGCTATTATATAAATATAGAACAACGAAATGGACACATTTATATATAATTTCTATACATTAGTGTGGATTTGTTGTCTGTAGATTGAATTCTAAAAAATGTTTACTACCAAACTTGAGTAAATACGTCAGCTGTCACAAGCAGCTGCTTGACTAAATTTATAAATAAAAATAATTTTTACCGTAATTTCGAATATGAATGAAGAAATTGATGAATATGATATTTATCATCAAGATTTTACAACCGCGTCAGAATGGGAAGTATTTATAGCACGATTAGAGGAAGTTATGCTGGAATGGCAATTATCTAAATCTAAACTACAAAAACAGTTTCCCGAATACACAAAGAAATGGTTAACTAGAACAGAAGAATTAAAATTACATGGCCTTGATTTTAGACTGACTTATCATGCTTTAGAGCCCGTAAAATGTAGTGTAGATATAGAAAACGCAGAAGAGCACACCTTATTAAAAGAACTGCAAGATGGTATTTGGGATTCCACAACAAAGTTTATGGATGACACTGATGGAAGTGCTTTTCTCGTCTCCAATTGGTTTGGCCTAAAACGGTACATAATGCTTTGTCCACGATCACCTCTTGTAGAAGGAAATGTTATTAAGTTAGTTATGAGTTCAGTGAATATTGCTTACGCAAATGTCGACTGTGGTGTACCGTTTTTCGTAAAAATAAGAGAACATTGGCAACACACTTACTTAGGCATTTATGAAGATAGTAATTACAAAACATGTTTTGACACAATACATTTACAACGTATATCTAATCAATGTTCCCATCTCAGTGGTCTTGTTGGGTTATTCAAGTCAAAAATTTCTTCTCCAGTTCCCCTTGATGCAGTTGTTATTTCTGTTAAATTTTCATATGAATTAAAAAATTCGGATACCTTTACGTGGAGAAACCGATTACAATCAAATGAATTTTTATCTATAGATGGGTTTGATTTAAAGAAACTTATTGAAATCCCCTTCGGTTCAGAGAGCAACCCCATTCAGAGTGCTCTCCTCAATGCTATTTGGCCACAATTCAGAGAAAGTGCTATAGTTGACTCTTCAACCTTTTCTGACATAGATCCAATTATGGCTCCCACTTGGACAATAACTATTAAAATGCGCAGTAACATACATGGACAGCTAACAGATATGATAGAAAAAGTTATGCAGTTATTGGATAATAATCAGTTATTGATGGATGTATTAGGGTTGAGTAAAAGTTTAGGTATAGTAAATCCTTTGCACAAAATAACAGAGGCTCCTATAACAATATCAAAACTTGTAAAGGCTGCCATGAGGCAAAACACTACTGCAAGTGAATTTAAGGGGCCCATTGCAGATGACTTGTTAATGACAATGTTGTATTATGTGTTCCCTGATGCAGTTGCAAATAGCACATTCCCTTATATAGATAATTTGGAAGTTGAGAACAAACAAGTAAGTAATATTGTAAACTATAGTATATTGCTGTATAATTTTTTTGGTAATTTATGTTAATGTTCTTTAGTATATAACTTAGGCCCTATAAACTTGATGAATATACACAACTCTATCTTTATTTTAATTAAAAAAAAATTTCAGGAAAATGGTGATACAAAACTATGTAGTTATGTAAAAGGAAGTCCTGTGGATGGATTGGTTTGGCGGCTGTCAATAACTTCAGCTCGATTGATAGATGCGGGGGGGTTGCCATACCTTGCTCACTTCTGGTATGAGTTCACTCAAGAATTGCAGTATAGATGGGAACATAGAATACTTGTCCCTGGGTAAGTTTTAAATATTAGATTTTGATAAATAATATTTCAATTGTTATCTAAAGTGGGCGCTGTAAGTTACATAGAATAATTATTTGATGCCAACAGGGTTTTTATAACACAAAAAGTTTACCATTTATTTACTATTTATTTACACATATTCATTTAGCAGTCAATTATCTTTAGCACCATTTAGGATCTGCTAGTGTGTTTTAGAGAAAGTTAATATTATGTACAAATTCATGCCTTATGTATTTTTATTTTGCTAAGACTATAGAAGATAATCATTCTTTTTCTTATCAGATTTACAACAGACATTCATTATATTATATAGAGCTATTTTATTACATTTTAAAATTAAATACATTGTTTTAATATTTATATTTATAGATCAGATTTACCCATGTATTATTACTGAGAAAATTTTAATATATTTACAGTCAAAATGATTACTAAAGATTAATATCAATATTCTTATTACATGCACTCGGTCCATAGCCTCACTTATTTTGACACCTAAATGCGTTCCGAGTTAAGTCTCTACTTGAGTCATGAACCTCGCAGCTTTGGCAGTAAGAGCGTCGGCGTGGGTGAGAGTGTATTTCACGTTTACACCGCGAATTGCATGCTCTATGGATTCTCGGTGGCAGCATGGGGGGCTCGTGCTGTCTTACGTCTCCCAACGCCGTGCTTTTCGTTCGCTATAAAGGTACGAGTCCACCTCGTGTAGTAGGATTTCGGGCCATATAAATATCCATATCATGATCTGTCCAGTTATCCGACGTGTCGCAATATCCTAAACCGAGTGAGCCCACACTGTAGCGACTAGCAGGTCGCGATCGCGATCTAGGTCTTCTTCTAGACCCAGCCGTGCCACTCGTAGCTCCACCTGCAGCACCGCTCAAAGATAGACGAGATGCTCGTTCCGATGTTGCCCCCAGTGATTGACGCGATTGCCGAAGATCTAAAAATAATTAGCGTAATAAAGTATTTGTCACACTTACTTATTCTGTGCTAATGTTGAAAGAGAAAGCGGGAAAGATAGGATAAAATAGTCTCACCATTTCGTGATCCTAGCAAACTTCCGGGATATCCAGGCGGGCCGTAGCGGCCAGACTGTGAATAGCTATGTTGTGACTGTCCATCAGCAAGAGACCGAGCCCGTCCCGGACGCCCTTGTAAAGTTTCCGGAGCAGTCGGTTCAGTGAAGGAGCGTGCACGCGGTATAGATCGTGCGCTATAAGCCGATACTTGGTCCCACTCACGCTGTTTTCCAAATGCCCCGAGCGTAGTTAACGAAGACAGCGGACCATTGGGGCTTGGTGTACCGGTTAGTCCTCCACAACATGGATTTGGCATTTTCTCTGGTGGTTGAGTATGAAGACGATGAATTGTTCTAGATCTTCGACGCGATGCTGCTGCGAAGATAAGGACGGCAACAACGATAGTACCGCATATTGCGGCACTAGCAGCTATCGTGATCTTATCCATATTAGTAGCGGCAGCGGATACTGTGCGAACTTCTCTGCATTGTGAATACGGTACCGATTCGGGACTGACGTGTACTTCCTCCAGGGAAATAACGCAAACAACGATACATTCCTGTAAAAAAATAATTATTGAAATATAAAATAATCCATGAAAAGATCAATATTTTTAAAGAAACGTAATTCATCTCTTGTACAGGTACAATAACAAAACTTGATTTAATTGAAATTTCGCACGGGTATCCTAATAACTAACGTTAGCTTTTAATTACTAGGTTTATTTTATGTCAGAAAAATGCTGATGCCAAATCTTGTATTACGTATAAAAAGTAAGTACCTGGGATGGAACATTTTTTATTTTGAATTCTCTCTCACTTGCTTCTAGCGGCGGGCCCTGTTTGAAACTTTTGTCTCCAAATAGTCGGTATACCACTCGGAAACCTAAAATATTTGCTACATCTGAGTCCCACTGGATAATTACAGAATTGTCTTGCCTGTATGCATTTTTGACAATTACTTCATTAGAATCATCAATTTTAGGTTTTTGATGTGAGAAATTCATTATTAAAGGCGGCTTTTGATTTGGTGCGTGTCGCCAAGAAGGTGCAGCGGTTCTTATTGTTGGTATTGAAGTAGTAGTTTTAATGGTAGATGTCGTTGTTTGCGTTACAGGAGGAGCGTAGGTAGAATTTTCATTACGAACGTAATTTAATGTCGAAGTGGTCGTTGAACCTATTGATAATGTTGGAGTAGAACTGATCAATTGTGGCTTAGTTGACGTTATTGCAGACATTGTTGACGTCGTGGGGTTTTCAAATATTTTTTTAGTAGTTGTAGGTTGCGGTTCTAGTTCAGGCATTTCATGCTCACAAACAAGTTCATTTGGTTCAAAGCTATAAAAACCGCGCTCACGGAAGTGTGGAGGATACCCACAAAATTGAGGATTTCTCTCGCGAGAAGTTACTTGAAGTTCTCCATTTCGAATCCATTCAATTATCCAACGCAAGCGACAATCACAGTTTAAGAAGCGTCCTCCTAAACTCAGACCTCGTAACGTATGATTAAGATTAGCTAACGCGTTTTCAGATACGGTGGGTAAGGGATTGCCATCTAAAGCTAACAAAGTTATCAAGGGATTTTTTGAAAATGCATCTGATGGTAATTTATTTAACAAATTAAATCCGATGTCTAAAACTCGCAATTCTGTCAAAGTTGCTATTGCTTCCGTAGGAAATTCGGGTAAAAGATTATTGAGAAGACTTAGAGAACTCAGGGTATTTTTAATTCCTGTGAATGCATCGTTTCTTAAGTTGACGAGCAAGTTCCTTTCAAGGTTTAGTGCTGTTAGTGATTCTAAACCTTCAAAACTTCGTATACCACTAGGTCCAGGCAATTCTCGAATGCTGTTTTGTGAGAGGTCAAGAAATGCTAGGTTTTTAAGGCCGCGTATACATTCCGGAACAGTCTTTTGTTTTGTGCCTTTAAGATTAAGGTTTTTTAGAGAATTTTCCAATCCTGCCAGTGCGTACGGCGCTAATGTGACGTTATTGTCTGAAATCTTCAAGGTGGTCAGTTCTTGTAGGGTGACGAAAGCGTTATCTTCTACATAAGTTATTTGATTCTTGGATATATCAAGTAGCGAAAGAATTTTTAATGTGCGAAGAGCTTTTATTGGCACCTCTGATAATTCATTATCTTGAAGATTTAAATTCTTTAAAAATTGTCCTTGTCCACTGAATGCATTTTCTTCTATTCTTTGTAGTTTACTTCCCGATATTTGTAAATTATGTATGGCAAAATTTATAAACAAATCGTTTGTTAGTTGTGTTACCGTTGAGTTGTGTATATAAAGTAGGTCTATAGTTATTTTACGAGCATTTGAGTTTAACGCTAATAGTAAAGCTGGAAAATCCACCTGGAAAAAGCAAATGAGAATTTACACACACAATTTTCACGACTACATTCATTATTAATATAAAGGCTTATAATTATAATTTTAAAATAATTACGATGCTAATAATGAAGTATATAAAGACAATCATATAAGGCACTATCATCATTCTTTCATATTTTAACAGAAAACGGCTTTAATTAATTGATTTTTCTATTAGCCCAGAAGTTGATATTAAACTATTGTAGAGAGAAGATGCCATATTTTGAAATCTATCTGTTTAATACTATTAACTAATGAAAAAATGTCGTCATAATATATTAATTCCAGTAGCTATTCTAATATATTTACTTAGTAGAAATGTAATATTAACCTGATCACATTGCACTGTCAATTGTCGAGCTAAGTTGTAAACACACACACAACTTTCCTGCAAGACCGGTGATTCCTTCCAAGGACACTGCCCTTGGGAATGTACATGTGCAGTATGTGTGACGAATAACATCATTATTGTCCACACTTTGATAGGAATCTTTCTGCAGTTAGCCTGAAAATACGCGAAGATTATCTTTAATGCTGTTTTAAGATGTTAATTATATTATTATATCATTTTAAGTAATGGTGAAATACTTTAATCTTTATTGAACTAACTGGTGTTAAATATTTGACAGATATTTTGATGATTTATCGATCAATTCACGGAACTCATTTCGAAGATCACTTTCTTTAATCACAGCCGGTAACTTTCTCGCGTTATATGTTTTTATTTAGGTGTGGTAGTTAATAGAAGAGTGTAAGGTGCATATAATAAGCTGTAATCAAGCGGTGCATGGACCGTTGTAGAGAAGTGGCTTGTAGGCTCCGAGCAAGCAGCCCGGAAAACTCTAGCTTTCCCTCAACGTGTAATGTTAAGTACGTGTCTGATAGTCATCGAACCGTACAAACCAATTTTACTTGTATATTATTCTACTCAATATTGTAAATAAGAACTCTGAAGCAATACTCAATAACTATTTTCAACCAATAAAGGTACAATTAAGACTAATCTTATTGATTCAAATGTTAAAACAACCAATGCATTGTAATTTTTTATGCTTTTAAATTCAAACACTTCGCAACAAAAAATAAATAAATGAGAATATACTTCAATGTGGCGGTACAGCGATATGGTACCGTACCACTGGCCTATTTAGACGAGTTAACATCAAGTTTCGCTGTTAACGGTAAACTTGGCCGCCAGTCGATGTACAACTAAGATAAGTTTAGGTTACCGATTCACTTTCGAGTGGCCTTTGAGTTCTGAAACCTGTTATCATATCTCGTTACTGAATAAGGAATCAATCTTGTGATATTTTTCCATATTTCTTTAGAATTTTAGATTAACTACAAATGTAAATAATAGTTTTAGTTTCTTTAGAGTGTTCATGTTATTTATATCAATATAACAATAAAAAAGAATAATTTAGATATCCAAAGTACGAGTCACATAGATATTATACATTTGAGAATCTCCAGTCACAAAGTCTCAATAGGCTCTCGTATATAAAAAGTATGAGGTATTGTATATTCTAAACCACTCTTATAGCAAACTACAGAATTATTTATCGATCCGTATATTTTCCTCCTGTATGATAAGTTGACCTATTCAATAATAATTTAGTATCATGGACTTCTACTATCATTTTCATTGCGCCATGCTTTATTAATTATAAAAAATTGTACAGTAGGATATCGTAGCTACTTGCATATTTTGTAAATCATCCGAAGTTGTTGACGTTGAAATTGGCAAAGTTTAATGTTTATAAAGCGGAATTGATAAACATTTAACTTTCATTTCAGATATTTTACTAAATTTGTATTGTAATTTTATTTCATACCGAGTACAAAGTATTTTTTTATTAATTAAACAGTTTCTTCATCATTTTTATTCATTTAAATGATCTCTGTTGAATGTAAACGTGGAAGCGGTTATCATAAATTGTTTTCGGAAAATGACGTTTTTATTAAAATAGACCTTGGATAAATCATACATATTTCCCATCACGATAAAACATTAAGATAAACGTAACGTCGGTAATTTGAAAATTTGTTTCCATAAAAATGCATTCAAAAATAAAGATACCAATGTAGAATAGCAAAATAGTCTTAACGGACTTAATGTTTTTGATTAAAGTCGACACACAGATAGCAGAGTTAAAATTAGATACATTTTTGTGATTTTGAGTCTCTCAAAATTCAGAAGCTACATTTAATAGATCTCTTGCGTTCTTTCAAAGTTTTAATTAATTTTTGTTGAAGACTTAAATGTACTGTTGTCTTCTCGTTTTTATAAAACGTCGTAAGCCAATTTTACAAAGTTTTGCATAATATTATGACCATATATTGTTTATCATATTAATTGTTTCTTACTATTAGTAACTATCTTTTACCCGCGGTTTTGTTCCGGTTTTCGATGAATAATAAAATAAGTAATATAAATGTTATTTATATCAGGTTATTAATGTTTATTGGTATCTCATATAAAAATTGCTATCCCCATCTTAATCTTTTTAAAAGTATTTTAAAAATGAAATATCTTGATATTTTGTTATCAATAACATTTGTGCGGATTAAAAGCAAATAATGTATTAAGTTAAATAAATTATACAAAACTACTTTTATCCATCTTGACAGGAAAAACTAGACTACTATCGTTTTCATGGTCTATCTTACTACCAAAATTTATCACTTCGATTAGACGGTATAGTCGTGAAATCAAACATAAAAAGAAACTCACATTCAAATTTATAATTCATATGGATAACAAAAATATATAAATTAAAACTGAAATTAGAATAATATATAATGTAGGATTATGTAATATTTATACAAATGTAATACGATTATTTTATGGTAAGGACACAATAACCTCTAAATAAGATAAACAATTGTTTTCAACGGTTGAATAAAATGTAAAAAGTGGAATTGTATAATTCTAAAATGCGGCATTATCATGATTCACGTAGTCTATAATATGACATGATACTCGAAAGATGCTTGAGATTTATATTAATAAATTAATAATAGAGAACAGTAATTAATGATTCAATAAAGTTGATGTTCACAGGAATGACGGGCCAACATGTAAAATATTTTTTTAAACACAATATTGTGAGAAAACTTTGAACTACACAAAATATCTTAATATGATATTTTGTATCACGTGATAAGTATATCAACATGTCGCATAGAATGTTGTAAACGTTCTACTGTGAGAAGTCGTTCAAAAGTGTGACACTAGATGGAGGTGGTTGTTCATTGGAACGCGCCAATCTTATTTCTTTATCGTGCTGTAAATATTGCCTGTACCGTTCAACTGTTATCCTTTCCAGGACCAAACGGGGTATGATGATCGGTATAATCACACGTCTGTGTGACGCCCGTCGCCGATTGTTACGCATATGGCGGGCTAAATACTTTCTGACCCCTATTTTTTAAACCCTTTTAATTTATGAGGAAACCTTCACTAGTTATTACTATTTACTATATGATTATATATGACAGATGCATTATCGAATTATGGTTCTTAAATCCTAATAAAAGTTATTAACTATTAATAATTATATAGTTCATAGACATAAATCAAAACATTAATGATTAAATAAATAAGGAAATAATAAAATTAAAAAAAAAACGACTTCAAACAATTCAGTTGTTAACTCACAACAGTGTTGCCAGATGGGGCTATTTAGCGCCAATGGGGCTATCTCCCTTACCGAGCGGCGATATTTTTTTATCCGCTG
>JAOSYY010000009.1:1917618-1934146 GCA_025727935.1 Hebomoia glaucippe | reverse complement strand
TGACTCTCTCTTACAGAGGTTTCTGTTTCTCGCTAATAGAGGTTTTGGGAGCTTAAAATGACGGGTCCTGGCTATTATTCTCACTTATAGAGTTTTCTCACTTATCCAGGTTCGACTGTAGTTATAGATGGATTGATGGAACAATGAATTTTTGCATGAGCAAGTGTGGTTTTTATTGGGTATTCTCCTCTCCAAGTACGTTGAAACTAGGATAGTTTCAACGTACTTCTATGTTAGCAATTGGAGCAAAGGTAACAGATATAAATATAGCATCACCAGTCTGACATTACAGGTAAAAGTCGAGCCTTCGTAAACAAGATTTAACATGCGATAAAAAATATCATTGGCTAAGGACTTTGGACTCGATAGGTATCAAATATTCATATCAGATCCAAAAAAATAAACAGACGTTAAAATTACTTATTTGTATCAGTGGTAGAATTTTTCTGACACCATTGCCGAGACGTTTACGTCAATTCTAAAGTTTGATGCGAATACATAGAAGTATAATATAAGACACTAGCCTAGACTATTACTATATTATACGTATATTAATTATTTATTCGATGATGATAGGACTTTGCAGTTTTTGTATAAATAATTCGAAATTACTACCACTAGTCTCCAGGTTCTCACCTATGTATGTACCAAAATTCATCAAAATCGTATCAGTGATATAAGCGATAAGTCGTAACATATTGTTGTTACTTTCGCATTTACAACATTGGACAGAATCTTTTATGTTCATGTTTGGTTCCTGTTTACTTTTTTAAGTCTCATTAAATTATGCAGTTTTCGCTATATTCAATAAAATCACTGATTGATCACTGGAGAACATACCGGCAAATATTATTTTTAACTAACTGACCCAGTAAACTTTGTTTTGCCACATAAATACATATATAAAATTTGGGGTTTTATGTATTTTTATATGCTGTATCATAAAAAATAAAAGCAAAAAAATTGTCTAAAAAATTAAAAACTTAGAAGTGGAGCAACCTCAACATTTAAGGGGAGGAAAAATAGACAGTCGCCGTAGCGTAGTAGTCTCAGACCTACTGAATATGCATAAAAAAACTTCATAAGAATCGGTCGAGCCGTTTCTGAGGAGTATGCGAATTTACATTGTGACACGAGAATTTTATATATTAGATATAGCAAAAATATATTTATCTCCGAGATGTGGTTTTTAAATAATTTCGTCAAAATATTAGCAACAAGTTTTATACAATACACATTTATTTATAAGATCTTAAATAATTTCATGATAAGCTATTATTTTTATTGGAAAAGAGGTCTTACCTAATGAAATTAGCCGATTGTTTATACAACTGCACTCCTTGAAACATATTTTAATAATGTGTTATTGAATTCAACACAATGTTTACCTGTAATTGTAACTCCACCCGTAGAGAATATCTTCAGTGTAGCTTTCGGATTATACAGCTTATATGTGACCCCGGGGTGAAGCTCTGGTTCGTAACTGAAAAAAGAAAAACATACAGACTTGAATAACAATCTCTTTTTTCTGTACGTAACGATCTATGTAACCGCTTATATAAATTATATTTCAAAGTCAAATGCTAACATACATTTGTAATTGAAAGACTTAAGATTGGTTAGGATTTAGTGCATAAATTACAATAAAATATCTATTCAAAATATTTATAAGACGTTCATTCGATTTGTTACTTAGCAGACTTTTGGTCCACTTTAGTAAACTATGCTTAGCTATAGCTAATTTACTAGCACTTTAATTTTAATTTACTTACTTAGCTATAGCATTATATGAATTACGATAAGTATTTCTGTGCCGTTATGATGAAAATTGCAAATGTATTACCTAAATTAATATTAGACTTGGTTCTAAAAGAAGAAATAAAAAAGTGTTTTAATTATTTACAAATAATATCCTCAATAAGACAATATCGCGGTGCACGTTATCTCGAGCGAAAGGTGTTTGCCGCGAAAGTTGTTGAATGACGAAGCTAAAAATTTCGAGTAAAGCGCAAAAGTATATGCCGGTGACCTAGGTGCAAATGTCACTGTTTTTTTAACATCGGAAATTATATTTATCTAAATATTATGATACTACATTGTTTAGTTTATTAAGTTTGTTGACTGTGCGCTGTTGACACCGGGACTCCAAGATTAGTATTTAATTATTTTTAAATGAATTATAATATACTTTCTTTGAAGCCAATCGCAGTCGATTGTGTTGACCATCTTAGAATAATTTAAGAAGGATAAAATTTATGATATAACATTTTGTATATACATCTTAATTTAAAGCCAAGAATCGCGTTTAATATTATTGGAAACTATATAGTATATAGAATTTTCATAATCAATTAATATAGTTGAGAGTAAAGTACAAATTAAAATTTGATAGATGCGTTTTTGATGACACGATATATGTTATTGTCATCTATACTGATGAGCTACAATGCTAGCAATACGTCATCAGATATTTATATTTTTAAGACCAATCAAGTCAAGAAACTTTGGATGTAAGAAAAGGAATTCTTTAAACTTACAACAAAATACTTAACAAATTTTTAAAATATTAGCTTTATTTTTTAACAAAATTGATCAATTGTCATATTTTTCTTGTAATAAGGTTACATATACCAATATCTATTTAAACAACTATGGTATCTTTTTTCATTTAATGATATAAACTTGAGGTCATCTGAACAATCATGAGATTCAGATATGATCCGTTGCTGTGAAGCCAGAACTTTTTGAATGATAAAGAGTGCTATGGTGTTTCTAAATGAATAATGATCAAATAATATATGCAATAGGGTTAATAATACTAATAAAATATATGCAATAATAAATCATACTTATTTGAAATGTTAGAAAGTTATAAATTAGTTACTTATAGTTTACAAAGTCATGAATAATGGTTATATAATGTAGCTTCAAATACTTAAAAATGATTATAAATTTTTGGTACTTTATGTCATGGCTCTAATTTCCGCCACCCATAGGTTAAAGTTCATCATAAACATTTCCTTATCCCATTAGATGGGATCGTACAACACAAATATTATCAATTTTCGTCCATCGTCCCACCAATTCTTTTGCATGGTGTGTTAAAAATTTGTATACAAAGGTATTTATGTCTAAAAATATGTAAATAAGATATTAGATATATAAAGTTTATACATATGCCTAAAACTCAATAGATAGATAAATCTCTAATAAACAACTACACAAGTACTACAAATATAAAAATTGTTTTTAATTAAATATTAATGTAAATGTGGACTTGACAATATGTAGATAATCGGCGGGTGATTTTTCGTTCAACGACACAGTTTGAACAAGTCCTTTCCTGTATTTTCGACCTCGTTCGAGCTCTTGTATTTACTTATCTCATTTCCTCCCAAAAATATAACTAGTCGAGAAAAAGCTCAACAACAAACATAGTAAATATGCTAAAACAATATTACACAAATTCGATTTCTTTTCCGTTTTATGGATCGTGTTAAACAAATTGTTTAATATATATATATATCTTTTGTTTATATTTGATAAGTAACACTTAAAAATTCTTTAGATATGATGAAAAAATTGAAATTTGGTGTATGTTGAGCATGAGACAGATTTGTCTTTATGTTTCAGAAAAATTTTTCAAGTAATTAGGTGTCAGTATCCTAATTTTTTTTACCTTATATTCAAATCTAGTGCAGTCATAATATCTATACATATGTACATAATAAAATAAACATTACGAAATACCCTTTAGACTGCAAATTTTACAATGTACGACCTGCACTATTGCTTTACTAGTTGTTAATCAACTATATAACTTGACAGGGAACATTTTTAGCAGTCAGCATAATCTAGATATTATATAATGTTTTAAGAAAACTTAAGGCAGGTATTATTTACAGCAAGCCCTATTACATTTTTAGATTTTAGGGTAGCATTCTATAAACATGACCCTTTAAGACACCAAAGTCTTTGTTTCACTATAGATTATTGCAGAAATTATGGTTTTCTTAAGACTAAATCATAATGATTCAGTTAGACATAGGGGTTACCTTCTGGTCCTATTAATAACTACATAGAAAGAAAATTGTTCCTTCAGTAGATCTAGTTACTGTATATTCTCCTTCACTATGATATGTAGTATGTATCATTAAACATGACTGTCAATTTTTATTTCTTGTAATTATATCTTTAAATTAAGAATTTATAACAAGATCCATTATTTTCATATACAGAAATAATTACAATTTATTTTAATCCGTCAATTGAGTATGAACTATTTTAAGCTTATATGATGAACTGTTACGGAATTCACGCCTATTTACTGGTGCCCTGGTTAATCCAGGCCTTATCACCACATAGTGACTAACAATATAGTTATTGCCAATGTAGATAAAAAAATAATAATTGTCGGCAGGAAAAACCCAATCAAAATAATTAAGCTTTTTTCATCACATATGTATCAAACTTCATAAAATAAAAATCAATAGCTTCATATGCTTTGTCAGACTTATGTATTTATAGTTTTATTTTCTATTCCCTAATTTCAATTATTAAACTAGCATCTAAATAATATTAGTTGAACACAGTCTACTAATAATACTTTATTTTAGAAATAAGATACTCACTCTGCTTCCTTATATTTTCTAGAAAATGCTATAATCCTGATTCCAAAAGGCATCCGACAGGTCCCAAGAACATTGACGACACGGAAGTTTCTGAAGCGTACTTGAAAGCCAAGCTTTTGCAGTGCGCGCGCATATCGCCGCGCAGCAATCTTTGCCTGATCTTCACTGGTCGCGCCCGTGCATGTGATACGCCCGGAGGACCAGATCGACGCCGTGGTATAAGGACGACGTAGCTTCATCGTTACCATACCATTTTCACGCCGAAACTCAACATTTACACCATTCAATGCAATCTGTCTCAAGTTCAGGTGGCACTTAACACTAAAACTACACACAACATTGTTTATCACTATATCTATTTCAGGAGTTTCCTCTTCTTCCTCTTTTGCAACGGGCTGTGCTCCATCCCCAGCCTCAAGGCACTGTTGGGGAGCTTGTTCTGGGTTGCCCGCCTCACAATACTCATGGTCGGGCACCATGTGTCTTGGCATTGTATGTGTGTGGTTTGACATGCCATGGTTACTTACTACTCCATGTGTAGCTTTGCTTAATTCCTTAATACCATTCTCCTGGATGAGTGTAGCCATGACCTCCACGGCTTTCTGAAATTATATAATCAATGATCATTAACCATTCAATAATTTCAAAATTGATTTAACCTATACTTTTATAATCTAAATATAAGATTAATGTAACGCAATACAAAAAGGATATGGCCAATTATATAGTAGGGAAGTTCTTATTTCCTTTCGTGTTACAAGCTATGTTATGGGATAGAGGATGGTTAAACTATAATTTGAAATATGTTACACAATTTTTATTATCCTTCAACAGAAAATTTAATGCTATATTACTATCTTATGCAAGACATATAATAAATCATTGAAGTAGTAATATATTATATTTTATTAAAGAAAATGAGGCATAATAATTGCTATGGCAAGGACTCATTAAATTATATATTATAGTATATCTTTATTTTTGTTTATAATAAAAAGATTCCTAATTCATCAGCATAAGGTTTACTGAAACATTATTTATACATTACCACAATAATGAACTCATTGTAATCAAATGTAGATTGAGTTTTGAAATTACAAGTTGGGCGTTTATCAGCAGTCCCCAGCCGTAAACTACAGAGCATTTATTGAATTTTTTGATTGCACAGCAATCAGTAAAGCTAAACAAGCGTTTAACAATGAAAAGAGCACTGTAGTTATTATGCAATATTGTTCATATATTTATATAGATGTTTTTCTCTAAACTTTTGACTTTATGAATACCACATTTATAGAAAACCATAATAGGTTGAGAGAGGTGATAATAAAATGAATATGACATAATAAGCTGCCTGAAGTATCTATATCAAAATATTTAAAAAAAGTCATGCGTTTCATGTATTCCATTGAAAATGATCTTTCAAGAAAAAGTCTAAAATTAAATACAATAATTTGAATATACAAGATACACATATAATCTTGGAAACAAAATATTTTAAAGCTATTGAGTAATAACTTACATATATTGCTGGACTAATCAATATAAAACCAATGATACTGTGATCTTTATGAGAAATGAGGAATTAGGTCATTGATCTGTATGGTCTGGATGCAAAATTCAATAGAGAGGAAATAATTTAGGGCACTTCCCACGACGCATTACGCCGCGACAACATGACACTCGCACAGCTGACTGCCGGACGACCCCGCCCCTTGCACACTTCACCCCCGCACTCCCTGCACCCGAACACAAATCGCCAGGTAATCTGCACTTGCATTAACCAAAACTGTACCCTTGAGAAATCTCAAAAGAAAAAGGATAACAATTTTCATCCCTAATATTGACACATGACTCGACATTTTTCGAAACTCAATGGTATATAAAAGTCCTCCTCTTTGACCTCCGTCTCGCTATTAATACCGAAATAGTCAGCAGTTATTGACCCCTTACCAACGACCTAAAGTTAATACACACGTGATTAAATAGCACAAAGGACATCACGTTAAATACTTTTAGGTAGGTCGATTTTTTAGAAATACTCACAAAATCATCGTGGTGATATTATTCAATAAATAAAGACAAACCAAAATGCATACCTTCATATAGAATCACACTTCTTAAACAATTTAACACAAAAAGGGAGACCAATGAATGACAATGAGGGGTACTGTATATTCATTTTAATTTAAAAGGTTAATTATTTTTATTACCAAATGTTAATAATGAAACAATAAATTACCTGAAATAATGTGCTATATTTGTCACAATTATTTTTACACCACCAGTGAAGTAATAATTTTCATTGCAACTTCATTGAAAACTTCTAGATTCTTAGAGTTCTTCAGTAAACTAGAATTACTAACAATGTTTCACAAAATAACAAAAATATGCTAGTAATATTGCTTATTGATATTGTAATTCGATAATGCAAAAACTGTTAGCTTCAGCACGTCCTTCTTAGCACCGCCATATTCTATTCGAACGAGAACAAAAGTATTTTTTTTCTTTCGATCTTACATCCATACAATATCCTTCACTCAAGTGAAGAAAATAAAAGGAAATGAAACCTGAGAATGAGTGAATGAGTCTCTAAACATCTGTTGTCTATGAATATATTCAAATATTGGTAATCTGTTTTAAACTTTAATGCAAATATAACATACTAAGGGAGCGTAAAGCAAATTACAAAGATTTTTATTTCGCTATTTATGGATAATAATATAGGTTTTGAAACAATTTTCCTCTGTATTTTTTACGTCTTAAGTTAATTTTTTAGTCATGCAATATATCATAACCAGAATATTAGTTTTCGTTTTATAGTCTGTAGTATAAAATAATATTCTGTTATTAATTTCTCTCTTATTTCTTTCATTAACAGCGACAGTTTTTAAATAAGTACAAAATCGATTGCACATTTCATTTAGGATAGTGAGTCACTAGTATTATGAACAAATCTCACTATAATTAATTTCTACATATTTCTACTTTTTATCAAATTTCTGAAAAAGGCTTTACATAGTCTGTTATGTTAATGCACTATAGCGATATAGTCTATATAAATCTAACAACAAAATTACAAAATAGTATGTAGTATGAAATGTTGAAATATCTTAATAGTTTTGACAAAATTTTACATTCATGTTGTTTTGGATAAAAAAATTAATGAAAACTCTTATATATTAAAAATAGGATTTGTCAACACCATAAATATTTATTACTTCATTCGTTAAAACTACTATTCTGTCTTTGTAAATTCGTAATACGTTGCTAACTTCAAGTTATTGTTTGATCATCGTTCTTCAATGAAGCGGTGTGAACTTTTATTTTATTTTACTGTTTAGTTCAATCTTGTCGCAATATTAATTTTAATCAAGTATTTTTTGATGTTTCGAATCATACAAAAAGTGTGAAAGTGTAAAAATTTGACAAATTATGTTTGTAAATGTGCATATGCTTTGTTGTGAGAACCACCTTTATCTACTGTCATTCTAAGTTAAAGTGAGAAAAATTTTCGATAATGAAACTTATGCTGTTAATTAAACAATAGCTTATTCATGATAGGATCGATCGAAGAGTATAAAATAAACATCTAGTTGATGTGTCGTGATGCGAATAGCGTTTTTCTCTGGAATAGTGATCTGGAGAATGTGCGGTGGCGTTTAGTAACTGTAAGGGTCAGAGACAGCTAAGCATGGGGACAGTAAAAGATGAAGAGCGTGTACGACGTCTGCGTCTGTTGGAAGAGCGGCTATGTGACCCTCGCTCTACCGGCAACGTGGACTGTCTACTGGATACAGTTACAGCACTTGTATCTGACTGTGATCATCCGGCTATTAGACGTATGAAAAACGTCGAAGCATATACCAGCAGATGTAAGTCTTTTCAAGATTTGATAAGCAATAAATAGTTGCCAAATTGTTTTTAAATACATAGTCTACTGCATTCTAGTAATAATTATATGAAATCTAGATGTTGTGTGAAAGCAAAATATTGTGTGAATATATATTTATAATAATTGTAAGAGTAAACAATTTTGTAAATTATTTTGATTTAAGATATAATCAATGCTGTGTGTATATTATTATTGACCATAATTTTCACTAAGAACAATTGTTTCAGATGAGGAATTTGCATCAGAAATAGTTGACTTACGTTTGAAAGCTGCAGACTTTGATCTTATCAAAGTAATAGGCCGGGGAGCTTTTGGGGAAGTCCAACTAGTCAGGCATAAATCAACACGCTTAGTATATGCTATGAAACTCCTTAGCAAAGTAGAAATGATTAAAAGATCAGATTCTACATTTTTCTGGGAAGAAAGACATATAATGGCTCATGCTAATTCAGAATGGATCCTAAAATTACATTTTGCCTTCCAAGATCAAAAGTACCTTTATATGGTGATGGATTATATGCCTGGTGGTGATCTGGTTAGCTTAATGTCTAATTATGATATACCTGAGAAGTGGGCAAAGTTTTATACAATGGAAATAGTTTTAGCATTGGATGTTATTCATGGAATGGGTTTTGTTCATAGAGATGTTAAACCTGATAACATGCTAATTGATAAATATGGGCATTTAAAACTAGCAGACTTTGGAACATGTATGAGAATGGGTCCCGATGGACTTGTAAGGGCTAGCAATGCTGTTGGTACACCTGACTACATATCTCCAGAAGTACTACAATCCCAGAATGGTGAAGGAGTATATGGGAGAGAGTGTGACTGGTGGGCTGTTGGAATATTCTTGTATGAAATGTTAATTGGAGACCCACCTTTCTATGCAGATAGTTTAGTAGGTACATATGGGAAAATCATGGATCATAGAAATTCTTTACAATTCCCAGATGACATAGATATTTCAAGAGAAGCCAAATCACTAATTAGGGGTTTGCTGACAGATAGAGCCAGAAGATTAGGAAAGAACAGTGTTGATGAAATTAAACAACATCCCTTCTTTATAAATGACCAGTGGAGCTTTGAAAATTTAAGAGATTCTGTGCCACCTGTAGTACCAGAATTGTCTAGTGATGATGATACAAGGAATTTTGATGACATTGAGAAGTCTGATGCTTTAGATGAATCATTTCCTATACCCAAAGCTTTTGTTGGAAATCACTTACCATTTGTGGGATTTACTTACAATGGTGATTACCAGCTTTGTGGTGGTAGAATCAAACCAGCCGATGTTGTAGACACAATATCTAATAATCATATAAACAATGTTGGATCTGAAGCTATACTTCAATTAGAAAAGCTATTGGAAAGGGAAAGAGATTCCAGAAGAAAACTAGAAGATAGGCAAGTAATGCTTTGTAACCAATTAGAAGACATGTCACAGAGAGAAGTTCGAAATAAGAAAATAATTTCTGACACAGATAAAGAGTTAGCTTTACTAAAGCATGACCTCAAGGAAATACAAAGAAAAGCTGAAATTGAAGCAGATTCAAGACGGAAGGCGGAGATAAATTATAACGATGTTAAACGGCGTCTGGAAGAGGAACAAAATAAAAGAAGTAAGGAGATAAATAGTTTACAAATTTATAATGAAAAAATTAACCTTCTGGAGAAACAGCTTACAGAGATGCGAGAAAAGTTAAAACAGGAATCAGAAGCAGCAGCGAAATCAAGAAAACAGGCAGCTGAGTTAAGTGCAGCACAAGCTGCAGCTGCTGCAGCCACTGATGGTACTGTGGCCAGTTTAAGAGCACAGCGTGATTCTTTAGAGAGAGAATGTGGTACTTTATCTGAGGAACTTGGGTCAGTGAAGGCAGCTAAACAGCGATCAGAAGCTACAGTAGCAGAAGCTACTAGTCGCTTGAATGCTGCCCATGCTGAATTGGAACGGTCTTCTATTCGAATAAACCAAGTATTAACTGACAACCGACAACTATCTGAACGTGTTTCATCATTGGAAAAAGAATGTACTTCTTTATCTCATGACCTTAGAACATCACAGCATCTTTACCAACAAGAAGTTCGGGCACACCAAGAGACCCAGAGGTCTCAATTACTTTCTAAACAAGAAGCAAACTTGGAGCTAGTCAAAGGTAAGATTCCAGTAATATTACTATTAATTATTACAGTTCCTACTCTATCCATTCTAAGTGTAGGCTAAATATAATCCAGTCATCATTACATAAAATAATAACAACTACATCTGTCATTTCCTATTTCCCATGCATCAGGAACCCTGGAGAAAATTTTAGCAGGTATTGTTCATTTGCCATATCATATTTGAAAAAAATAGATTTTAAATAAGATATTTATGAGTTTAAAGAATTTATTGTATTATAAATTCCCTTGTCCCTACCATTTCATAATACAATCTTATTTCTCATACATCATATCTAATTATCCAGCGGATTTGAAATATAAATACAATAATGCACTATGTATTTATAATGTTTTTTGGATAACATTCCACCAACAGCACTACAAGGAAAGTTAAATGAAGAAAAGACGGCAAGGCAACGAGCTGAGGCAGGCTCTCAAGAGAAAGATAGACAAATGTCCATGCTCAGTGTGGACTATAGACAGATGCAACAACGCTTGCAAAAACTTGAGGGCGAACACAGGCAGGAGAGTGAAAAGGTAACCATAACTTCTATATAAAATTGAAAGGAGAAATCGAAATGATACAACCGGCCATTAAATTAATTTTAGTGATCACTGATTGTGTACACTTTCCTGTTGGTACAACTGTTTTACTATAAATTTTTGCATTACATATAATTCCTTAATTAGTCATGAAATACAGAGAAGAATTGATTTAATATGTTTCTATATGAATGCTTTGTACTGTTTAATAATAATCCAAATATATTTGTAATTTTATTATTAAAGCTATTTCTTACAAACTGCTTATGATAAGATATTTCTGATTTTTCCATAAATCTTGAGTGGGATTTGTATCTTTTTATAGAGAAAGTTGTGAATGTTGTCCCTAGGTTGCAGGCTTGCAAGCGGCATTGGAGCAAGAGCGTGATGCCCGGTTATCAGCGAGTGCTGAGACTGCCGCGGCCGAAAGCACGGCGCGTGCTGCAGCTGCCGAGAGAGACGCGCGGTCTCGTGACCTAATAGCGGTGCGTGCCGCGTTGCACGACACTACGGAGAAGCTCGCCGCGGCCAGCGCCGAACGCGACATGCATTACGCGCGGGTGAGTCGTGACGTGCTTCGTGCTATATGTAATGTTATATTTTTAACAAACATACAGGGTGTTGGATGATTAGCTTTATATTTATTGTCAATATTGGTATGACCAGGATCTCCCTCTGTGTTCTCTGAAATTTAAAACATTTCCCATTTGGTAGGAAGAGAATATAACCTATTTCGTATTGATGTAGGACAGATTATCAACAAAGACAAAGTGTTTTCATTTAACGGCTTTAAGATAAAAAATGGAAAAAGTTAAAATAATTAATATGAAAGTCATAAACCTTTCGATAAATTACAGTATAGAAAGAATCGTGTTTGTTCGAATTAGGTCAGATTTTTTACCATAATCTACGATGACGTTAGACTTTGGAATAACTATGAATAAAATTGATGACTGATTCAGCGAGTCTTTTTCTCTGTAAAGTGCGTTTATCTTTTATGTTTGAAAAAAATGTACATAGTAAAAATGATATTTTCCCACATTACGCTTAACTGTTTCGTGAGGTCTGACGTTTCTTTTCATGCATCCTTAATTTTCGTACGTTTACAGTTAAACTGTCTTAAATGTTTAACCACATTAAGACGCTACCAAATAAATTCAATGTTTTCTTCTAATATTGTCTTGTGTAGTTGACGTTGATGTGTACTTTTAAAACTTATGAATGATATGTTGTTGAATGAAGTTTTTAAAAGTCTAATGGAAAATGATTTGTGTCTGCTACTTTATAGAATACCGGAGTTTTTATTAGCTAGCTAGTGACATCATACGTTACATTTGTTGTGAATGTACGATACGACTTGTTCTATCACTATTTATTAAGTATTAGAAATTCACATAAACATTCAATTAACGACATAGATTTACCATAAAAATATTTATAATATCTTACGGTTAATTTGGACTAAACTTAAGACGAACAAGGTAACAGGGAACATATGAATTACTTTTATTTCATAAGCGTTTGCTATTCTATGAATTAATAATAGCCTCATCACGCCGAAATAGACTGTCCTTCGCTATTACGACACACTGACTCACAGTTCGACCGGCATTCGCGACACACAAACAAACATTTACCTTATATGCAAAATACCTCAAAGCTAAGTTGTCAAATAAATATTGGTTACATACTTGCCTGAAGCCGAATTTAAGATCATTTTATCCACACATATAATGAAACTTTCAGTGTATGTTTTTAACATGAAAATAACACAAACATATTGTATACACTTTTTGTCTGTCTATGTATTTCGGCTAAATATAAGATAATGGAACATTAATTAATGCCACTGAAACGCGTAATAAGGAGAAATTCGATTACCATTATATATTTATCATCGTCATCATGTATTTATAAAATGAAGATTATTTTATATGATATTATGGTACATAATTAGAAAACCTTATTTTTTTCTATTTGCCATGATCTAACGGGCAAAATGTAAGTGCAAAACAAATATTATGTCACCAATAAGTCTAGCAGATAGTGGATGAAGTATTTCTGCAGTTAACAAGCGCATATGCCTGTTATATGCGTAGTTTAATTTGTGTTTGCAATTTGTCAAGCGATATGTTATCTATCGGAGAAAGTACAGACGATTATTCCTGCTGTGACAAAAATGATGTATACTGTATAGGGGTCATGTGATATGCCTCAGTATGTCTTTAACCTATTAAAATATAATTCAATTAAGTGCATTTAACATGATTACTTAAATTAATACTTGTTATTGCATCACATTAATATCGACAATATGGGACTATGTTTTGTATGCCCCATTTAGCCATTTGTTGATTTTTTTCTTTTGGAACTACCCAAGATGAGATTTGTTGATAAGTTCTTGTTAGAACTTGCATTTAGTTTCATTTTACATTTCATATTTGGCTTCTAATTCATATCATAAATTATATCCAGGCGTAAGGTGAAACTAAAATTATTTCATAGTGACAATTGCTTATTAATTACCGTAGAAAACATGATGAATATTCTTATAAGGATTTTGTGTTAGATATGTTGTTTCTAAAACTCATCATCAGCCTTGTGCTAGAGATAGAGACACTAATGCCTATACTTATCTGTGATGATCCACAGAAAAATGTGTTAATCCAACAATAGTTTTAATGTACATATAAAATATAATATATGATACGTTCAAGTGCAGACATCGTGTTTACTCAGTAAAATAGCGATTCTCTGACGAATAGCAATTTAAACGTCGACATTTCATTTTAAGTCAATGGAGAAACAATGGAAAATTAGCTGAAGGTTTTTCAACGTTTGTATACATAGACATTTGAATTAAAGTATCGTTTCATTTAATAGTTATACTATACCACGCATTTAACAAGTCTGGTTCATAAAAAGCTTGCAATATCGTATAGTTTGCATGGAATGTCTGTAATTTCATTTCCTGCTCATCTTGTTGCGATAATATCATAGAATCAAGTTTATGTATTTACATAATACCGAATACGCATTCTTATTGTGTCTAATGTGTTATAAGGCGTTTATGAAGTTGATATTGAATTACACAAGTATGACATTCAACTGGCTTAACAATCGTCGTCTTAATTGATAAAAACACTCAAACGACGCTACATTTATTTTGATTAACCGTTGCGTAAGAATGAAAATGAATTTTTATTTAATCTTTTATAGGTTTTGTAATAAATGTATTACTTTATATGTATATAAGCGGATAAATCACAAATTGTTGCAAATTTCTTGTTTAGCGAATTATAAAATGTAAATTGAATGAGTCATTGTCTTATATTATTGTTGATTATCAATTTTATTGCAGACCTTATGATTCTAATGGTGGATTGCTCACGATTTTTTTTATAAAATTTAAATGATAATTTTTAGTTGTTATGCTTCACGCTCGGGTTAGCGTTTATTCACTTTAAAATTTAATTTGTGAGAAAAGAAGGAAGTCAATGAACCGTCGTTTCACGAGAAATGACAGTGTTTGTTTTAAGTTAATTTTTTTATAAAATTTAATGATGTTTTCATAAAAATCTACGCGCGGTCATATAATTATAATCATGTAGATTAATTTAAACTTGACATACATTTTCAGATAAACGATAGCTATTGAATTCTTAAGTATTTTTCAAAATTAACGTCTAAATTTTGGTAACACATAATATAGCTTTTTACGATTAAGCGTTGTTAATCTAGTAATAAATAATTGATTTCACAAAAATACGATGCTTTATTTCGTTAATTAGTTTTATATGTGGAATAAATAATATATTTCAGAGCGAAGAGTTGCGTTCTCAGCTTGAGAGTGAGCAGCACTACTGTGTGTTGTATCGCACGCAAGCCAATGACGCCCGTATGCAGCTCGACGAGAGTGCCCGGTCCAACCGCGATCTCGAACAGGAGCGGGCGAGTCTGATGCATCAGCTGCAGCTCGCCATCGCTAGGGCTGACTCTGAGGCTATCGCGAGGTTATTGTTTATTTTGTACACGTTAGCTAAAAATCTGTACTTAATTATACATTTGGTATACAGTCCGGTTTACTGAACTGAATTCTATGCCAAATTAAATATGTATTGTCCTTTTTGTCTGTCTCATTGTGAAATATTGTATGCATCAGATCAATAGCGGAAGAAACCGTCGGTGAACTAGAGAAAGAAAAAACTATGAAAGATCTAGAGATGCGTGAAGCTTTTACCCAACATCGCAGTGAGCTCGCGGCTAGAGATGCCCTGGTGCAGGGATTGAGGGATAGGGATCATGAAAACCGCGCTACTATAGACCTGCAGAGGAAGGTACGATCTCATGCGTCATTATAAGTTATCATGATATAGTAAGATTAAAAACAAACATTAAAATTTTCTTATTAAGAATTTCGAAAACATTATGGTTGTCAGATATTACAGAACATACTTGATCTGTATTCCGTTAATATAATAATGATTTTCGTTTTGAAGTAAATACTACGTGTTAAAGATATTTTGATCAAATTATTTTAACTTTATAATACAACTATAGTTGTAATACTTAAGCAGCTCTATAAATCTCTAGTGTAAGAATTATTGAACTCCCAAGATAAGAGATACTTTGTGTTGTAGGAAGTGGATGAGCTCCGTCGTAGTGGCACTGCGTTAGCTGAGCGTGTAGCGACGCTGCAACGCTTGCAAGAAGAGGTGGACCGGCTCAACAAGAAACTTAACTCTGAGATTATGTTAAAGCAGCAAGCCGTCAACAAATTAGCTGAGATTATGAATAGGTAATATTATAGTTGTTCTTTTATAATTTGTGTAATTAGAGATGGATTTTTTGCTGTTAGATGACGAGTTAAATGTAAAATTTAATTATGACATTATTAATTAAGCGAAAATTACGGTAGGCATTAATGTACGTAGAGATAGTAAAGAAAGCTTAATCAAAAAGATATACTATTGTATGTTTTTTAAACCTTCCCCACCAGGAAAGACATGAACCCCGCATCGACGAAGAACAAGAGCAAGATGTCGGTTAGAAAGGATAAGGACTATCGCAAGTTACAGCAGGAGCTAACTCGGGAGAAAGAGAAGTCTGATCAACATATTTCCAAGTTGCAACGAGATCTACAGGACTCGCAGCAGCAACTGTTGGAGGAACAGCAGACCAGGCTCAAACTGGCCATGGAGGTAACTTACTTGAACTCAGGTTTTTTTTATATGTAAAATTCTATAATTTTGTTCTGCAATTGGTGTGGATGTCCAGAGAATATCTTACTAAAGTTTCA
>JAOSYY010000009.1:1885479-1910936 GCA_025727935.1 Hebomoia glaucippe | reverse complement strand
GATCTACAGGACTCGCAGCAGCAACTGTTGGAGGAACAGCAGACCAGGCTCAAACTGGCCATGGAGGTAACTTACTTAAAACTTACTTGAACTCAGGTTTTTTTATATGTAAAATTCTATAATTTTGTTCTGCAATTGGTGTGGATGTCCAGAGAATATCTTACTAAAGTTTCACAACAATTAGATTTATAGTTTAGAAATATTTATAGAGAACAAGCAAACAACATTATTTTTATTTATAAAGATTTAATAACGGACTTTAGGTGAGATTTACTTTTATTAGGTTGTAGTTACTAGTATTTTTCAAATTGTATGATTTAAGAACACGATGTCCACGTTTTATTTTTATTGATAGGTAAGAGTTTAGACAAAGACGGGGCAAATCTACATCAGGTCATTGTCGCCATTACTTAATGTTATCGTTAGTACCATGAATCATGTAACGTTTTATGAGAATTTTATATAATTTCCATAGTGATATCTAATAGCGTTCATTCATTCATTAGTCACTTGAATATTTATTGCTACTTTTATTATTTGATCGTGACTCGAGCATAAAGAAGATGTCGTTTATTATGATGATATTACTCACTTAATTCTTATTAATCAAATTTTTATATACTTTACTGCGCTGCAAAAGATAACGAATTCGAAGAAAAAAATGCCGCCCCTTAAAAGGGGCGTGTAGTACATTTTTAAATTTCCTGATATATGAAATAATTTTATCTTAATTTAATATTTTTCTACCAGGTGGACAGCAAAGACGCGGAAATCGAACAACTTAAAGAAAAGTTGGCGGCGCTTACAAGCGAGACCGCGTCGCAGTCCTCCGCTGATGCTGAGGACGGCGAGACTGAACAAACTCTTGAAGGCTGGCTCTCGGTGCCGTTCAAGCAGAACATACGCCGACATGGATGGAAGAAGCAATACGTGGTAGTCTCTTCAAAGAAGATTATCTTTTACAACAGTGAAAATGACAAACAAAATACCACTGATCCCGTTATGATACTGGATTTAAGGTACGTCAGTCAGAAACACGCACACAGAATACTTTAACCACTACAATTTAAAAGGATAAGACTTTGTTTCAAGTTTCAAATTATTAGCCATGTAGGAATACAATCAAATGTTCTATGTAAACAATAAGCCCTGTTTTTATGAAAAACCCCATTTTACAAATTTATCGAAATGGCATTAAGGTTGTTTTAATGCAAACGTTGAAGTCATATATGTTATTTTAGTATGACTGCGAAGTTGCGACTTGGTAATTCATAAAAATCTTATTTTACAGTAAAGTTTTCCACGTGCGTTCGGTGACACAGGGCGATGTAATTCGAGCGGACGCGAAGGATATTCCCCGTATATTCCAGCTGCTATATGCAGGCGAAGGCGAGGCTCGCCGCCCGGGCGATGCCCAAGACCAACCGGCTGACGGCACCGATCACACCGGTAAAACATATTTCTAATTGTCAATGGCTTAATGACAATCATAGATAATCTATAGAAAAATACTTAAAAGGCATGAGTCGTAGCTTACGAATTTTGGATTGTTATCAGGATATGTAAATAAATGCACACTATAATGTATCGATATGTAACTATAATTAAAACATAATGAATCCATAATTTAAAAATATTTAAATATAGCATCATCATGTAATTTTCTGCTATAGATTTAGTAAACTGTGTCTCTGTGCTATGGTGTGCTTAATAATTGTTACTGTGCAGGTAACACGGTGCAACATAAGGGTCACGACCTGGTGAGCATCACATATCACATCCCGACAGCGTGCGAGGTGTGCACGCGTCCGCTCTGGCATATGTTCCGCCCGCCGCAGGCTTACGAGTGTCGACGTAAGTACTCTCCTACACGAGCCGTTAAAGTTAAAAAATAATAATCATAAAATATTTTCCGTCAATTAGTAGTGCCCCACGTTTTCAGCCGCTTTAATAATTGTGCTGATAAATGTAAAAATATTTTTCAAATTCGATTGCTACCTTCAAAGGAACTCTCCATCGTCATTATATATTTTATAAAGTTTGATTATTTAAATGAATGATGAGCTAGCCCTTGGGATTGATTTGATTCAGTTCAAATATGTATTATATCAATTAATTTTTACTTTGAAAACACGGTTGGAAAAGAAAACCCGGCTAGGTTTATTGGCTGTTTTTTGAGAGTAGGGTGCGCTCTTGAACTCCGGTCTTATCTTGAAACTTAGCCACTAAGTAAATTTTATAAGCGATGATATATTTGATGTTATCATGTATTGACTGTTTACAGGTTGCCGCATGAAAGTACACGCTGAGCACGTAACAGATGCGGGTGGGGAAGGCGTGGCGGCGTGCAAGCTGCACGCGGATCGCGCCCGCGAGCTGTTACTTCTTGCGCCAGTTGCGCAGGAGCAGCGTCGCTGGGTAGCTCGGCTTGCACGCCGCGTGCAGCGCTACGGTTACCGCGCGGCGCACAACCACGATCACACCAAGCTGTCGCCCAGGTGGTTAACTTTTTTTTATTTATTAAGGAAAACAAACACTCTCAATACAAAACTCGAAATATTTATCTGGTTGTAAATAAACCTATTATTTTCAATAATAGAATAGGTTAGTGAGTAGGTAAATTTATTTTTAAGAATTTTCGAATCTATGAATATTAAATTATAACGTTATGTTATGTCATAGGCGAGTGACGTATTAATGCAACTAACACATTATAATTATAGTGTGTCAACAATAGATACACTGTTATGCTCAATATAACAATGTTTAAATCAATTTTAATAAGGCTAGATATTACGTAATTTTTATGCATATTATTCTCTTCCCTCGATCTTTCAGTCTTAAAATCAGATGCTATTTCAACGAAGACAGCTTTCGTTTCAATACTTAATTTTCAAATGTAATGTTTTCAGAGATTCTATGCGGTCGAATCTAAAGGTTGCTTATATGAATGCGTCTCAGCGCAGTTCTACGTTGCCTGCCAACGCGTCTATACCTCGACAGTGAGCGCTCGCTGTATGCCACATAGGATTCGGATATTGAGTGGCAGGTGGGGATAACCAGTGCGATCGCAGCGCTAACTAGTTCATTTGTAAATTTGCATCAAACAGTATCTATACAAATACTGTACCTTTATCTTATATGTACAATTTGAACAAATTGTTTTGTTCAGTTAAATTTTTATATGTGATTGTTTTACACAATGGTGGAATTTTTATTCATAACTTCTAATATTCGAATATTAGAAGTCCGTAAGGATTATAAGATCTACTAGTTTGCAATAGTATATTGGGCCTAACAATTAAACGAAATTAATACTCGACAAGAATACAGTAAATTGAGATTTAGTTCACATTGTTTTATACTTTCCCGAAGCCTGTTCATAAGAGGCCTATGGATGATTCAGACCAAGGTCCATATGTGTATGTGAAAATGGTACATATCTGGAACTGGACCGGCCTATTTAACGTAACTTTGGTGCATAATGGCCTCACAATTTAGAATACAGTCATATATAAATTGCAGTACTAATGAGTAATTAAGATTTTAGGTAAAACCTTTCTTCTATTTTAATAAATGGCTATTGCTTCTATCAGATAACCTAGTCCATAAATATCTGTCGTCCAAATTTAACAGTATTGCTGTTATAGGTAATATGTACTTATTGTGTTTACGATTTTGATACTAAATTTAGTTACTAAGCATAGATCTGAGGTTTACTTTTGATTTGTATAAAAGCTCAATTTGTCAATACTGAATCAATTTTAAGTACCGGTGAAGGTTATAAAAAAGAGTTACTTTAATGCTATATTTATCTAACGTTTTTCTTTAATTAGTAAAAAAAGACAGTTACTGATATTTTTTCAATATAAAATAGGAAATACGGCTCATTCATGATGTTGCTCATATATTGTCTACAATTGCTATAAATGAAAAATTCTAAACACAAAGTTACATTTCAAAATGATTAAACAACATGACAGACTCCAGAAATTTTTTTCGGAGAAAATTAATAAAGTTTAAGAAGTATGTATTACCTAGATTCAATATTTTTTTTATTTTTTCCATTTGTGTACATATTATATTAGTGTTGAATTATGTCAATTTTTTAATTTTCTTGTATTATATGTTAAGTAGGTACGCGTTTGGATCAAATAAGATTTTTGTTATGTTGGTGCGGATTTGTGCTTTATAATGGTTTTGCAGCGAACCTACGTCGTCAAGGAGCTTGTTTTGCATAATATTTGCTTTTATTAACACCTACTGATAAATATATCACGATTTTAAAACTTTGACAATATTAATGTAAATTATAAACCTCAATTAAATTATATTTTTATACAGTAGGAATCACGTGTTGTTCTAAAATTTTAGAAAAGGATAAGACAAGACTTTTTGAAAATGAGTTTACTACAGGAGACTGATATTCAATTACAATATTGGTTATTGAATGATTGATTAATGATGAAGTAGAAAGGCTAAGAAAATAACTCCCCTCATTGTTTAATACCTTCAAGTCAGCCGCATATATGTCGATACGTACTATAAAAAAATAAATTAATATTTACACTGACAAACCCGTTGGTATTTGTCAATTTAATCAATCTATTAAAAACCACATAATCATTTTTACACACTGTAGTAGGCGTGCTCATGGAATTGCATATGAATAAGTGACGTAGAAGTTTTCGTAAGCATTTGATTTGACCTTTAGTACAAGGCTTTTGTATGAGGTTTGGTTCTTGTATGAGAAAAATAGCAGCAGGACCATCCATTATTTTGGCTCGTTCCTATGGATCCATATCTATTCATAGATCAGAAAATATTTACAGAACCGCACTGGTTATACAGTGGGGGTCGGTCTTCCGCATTTTCTGTAATACTATCGGAAGTTTGAGCCGCATATAGGTTAAGAGCACCAAAAGTCACTCTTTTATATGCATATTAACGAAGTAGAGTGCCATACGAATTTCAAAATTGCTTAACACATTTAAATTTAAAATTATCACTTCCTTAGTATTTTTAAAGGGGCTTCCTAACTATTATTCCTAAAAATAATAATAGTTATAATTCTGCTTCACGAACGATCGGTCTAGATTAACATTTGTATATAGGCTAAAAAATGTAGGATAACATCTTTAACCTTCGTGAAACGGTAGGTTAGACCACATCATTAGTCTGAGGAAAAGAACACTGCCTCAATTTACTAAAAGTTACTTTTTTAATCAATCGAATTACTCTAAATCTAAAGCAATATAAATGTATAAAGGGGCTCCTAAATTAATATTAATTAGACGGAGATCATCCACTGAATCACTGCGACATTATCTCATTAGCATCGGTGTTTCTTAATATTGATGAATAATCCATAGTTCTGTGTTGCTTTTATATGTCAGTTTCTCTCATTTGTATCCTACATGACTTTAAAATACGTAAATAATTTATATAACTAGCAATGATAAAGCTTATTATGACTGAGAAACTAATAATATTTCGTATATTCGATAGCACCTGTTTCACAACTGAAAATTTAGAAGCCCCTTCTTGAGTAATGCTCGTTAAAATTGAATACGCCTTATTAGGCTACTAAGGAAATTTATTAAATCTTTAATGTTTTGAATATGACAGGTGCCAAAATAATTTTTATTTGTATAGATAACGGCAAGCACGTTGGCAATTATTATTTGATGCAAGGAATCGTTTACGTGTGTATAAGATTGGAAACGTTGTAATCTTGCAATGATATTTGCCGTCGTCTGTACCTTGTGCCCATTTTTCAATATACAAATGAATGTACAAATGTAATGAGTATGTTTAAATAACTAATTGGGCTTACGCATGGTTGTGTAATGTGACACCAGATAAGTGATTATAATCTAAGACTAAGGTTACATGTCAAACAGTAATTATAATATCAATGTGTACTCTTGTAATCCTTTAGTAGTGATTTTTAAAGTACAAATCAATTGTTAAAGTACACTGCGGATTTGATCATCTTTTCCTCTAATTTATGTCTGAAACATTTCCTTGTCTTATAGCTTTGACTAAAATTACGTTTGCAAAATTATATACAATTGATAGCTTTTTGTCTTGTATACAACGACATATGATATACATGAGAGATGTTAATTCGTATTTCCTCTGAACTGTTATTGCTGGAACGTGGCTTTGTCAAAGTGTTTTTTTAATCGGATCTCTCTAGTTTAAAATGAATGAAGAGACGCCATCAAATGTCGGTGTAAACTATGCATCGCTTGGCAGTCGTAGGAAACAAGCTTTGGACAGCTGTGATAATAATATACGTGTGTATGGCAACACCTGTGGTGCTAAAAAATGTAGGCCTCCAACGCAATGTTGTTACTAGTGGTTCTCGTTAAATGTTAAATTTGCCTTTTTTATTGCTCTACAAACTGTTGACATTCCTACAAAAAGCTAAATTTCGTTGTTTTGTTTAGTGCTTGATCAGTTATCCGCTTCTATATATTATAGGTTAAGTTCAGAAGCTTCATATTAATTGATAAATAAATATTCACTCACGAATTTCTGAGTTACGTACTTAACTCATTGGTTAATCGAAATGCGTCATCGTAGTATTGTTACGCTTACTTTTTTAAATGCATTTTTTTACATAAGGGCAGCTATTGAATCTTTTGTCATTCCATCAAGTAATGTCATATTATATTTTTGTTACGCAATTTTACGATATTTTTGTTGCCAAAGAAATTTTGGAATTTTTTTATGAAATACATATGTGTGCATTTTATTTTGAAATATATAGTGTGCTTTTCAAATATCTCATTCAATATAATTATTTTATGCATAATTGAATTAGTTATGGCTACAATTTCGTGACGAAATTCGGGAGTATTTTTATTTAACAAAGGTTAATTAAGGTGGTGGTATCAGAAATACTCCCATTTTGTTGTTAGCTCGTAACTTGTCAATATTAAACAATTTATTATTATTATTATCATCATGTAAATTATTTATTTTACTGTATTACACCTTATTGTCGATCTTATTTATCAATTTTTAAATTGTAAGTTCCTAACTAGCTAGCTTCTCATTGTAAACTATCGACATGCAGAACGTAACTTTTTGTTATGTGAGTATTTGATGATTATATTTTTGTGAAATTGTAACCACGCGATTAGGAATTTATGACGTAATTGGTATGATAAGTGCGTATACGCACGCAAGTTACGTCCGTACACTGCGAGTGTCATGCAATACTAACTAATACCACGTGCCTTAGCAACACGGCCCACTCCCCATATCATGTAGGCATATTAATATGTTATGTATGGATAGGTATATTGTACATATGTTTTGAAATAAACCAATATTTTATGGATTTTTTAAGGAATTTGTATATTGTAAAGATAATTATTAATTTTATCATATTATAATTAATGCCTAGCTAATAAGTGCTACATTTGTGAAAAATAAATAACATTTTAAAAATATGTTGTTTTATTTTAAAGCAGCTTAAAGTGAACACAATATAACAATATATAGTATTTTTGTATCTTATTCAATAAATTAAATAATTTTAAAACAAATGCAGGAAATCTCTTGAACGATATAATACTCGTATAAAATGTGCCGTTTTGTGTAGATAATTAAAATGATTTAAAACAATCCGACAGATTTTTTAATATGTTTCTGTTTCCAAAGTGGTAGTGTCCGAAACTGACTGTACGGCATGTTGAAAGTTGAAACGAAGTCGTCGTGTGTGAGGTATAACTGAAATATATTAAAAAAAATTAAGAAATTGAGAGCTGTACTTAAGAATACTGCATGATAGCATCTCTTTAGACTTGTAAAGGAATGACAGAATAAATATAATTTACCATATTTTTACGCTTTTGTGATCATTTTAGATTTGGTAAGATTTCAAAAATTGCTATGTAAATTATTTCTTAGATTCATTATAATATAATGTGTGTTTATATCTCAGCTTAAAGAAATGTACAACAAGAAAAATGTGAATTCCAGCGGCTTCGCTCGCGTTCATTTCGATTTTTATACCTTAGGTTACATTATTGGAATTTAGTAAGGATACCAATTTTTTTGATAATATAATATAGCTATTTCGATAAATGTACTATCCAACACTGAAAGAATTTTCAAATCCTACCAGTGGTTCCTGAGATTAGCGCGTTCAAACAATCAAACAAACAAGCTTTTCAGATTTATAATATTAGTATAGATATTATTTGTAATATATTCATTTTACTTCTTTCGTGAGTGGATCCACTTCTAATGGCATATGTTCTTTTGGTCCTCTAAGCACAGACAAGGGATACTTTTCGTGCTGATCGAACTGATTTTCTGTGTTCCCATTTTGTAGAGCGCTATTTCCACCATGGACTATTGCTTTGCCCTCCAATGCGCTGATGATTGCACTAAAAGTTTTGTGGCCCTATACATAAAATTAGATATGTATATTAATTATATAAATATCAAGCTGTCACTGAAAAAACGTAAAAAGTATTTTATTTTAATTTTACTATGCTAACCTTCCACATGGAATTCTTCCAATGCGGGAAGAATCCAGTAAAATTGGGGGGCTCACGTCCCTGACTCAATACCAGGACTGGTGTTTCTAGGTCTCGGGCAGCTGGATCTTAAAAAATAAGAAAAGCGTTAATGTATTTCGTACGTGTGAAAACTTATTCCTAAATCTAAACCTTATTTGTTGATTAACTAAACTCTTTCCATCTATTGGTACTACTATGAATACCTTGATAGAAGTATAAAGATAATATCTACCTTGTGTAAGGTATGAGAAGCCGACGTTTCTGGAGTCGTCTTTAGCGCGAAGGCAGCATTGTGATCCGAGCCATACAAACACTGCACAGTGTACGTCCAGTACTGCGCACATTTCTGGCGCTAGGTCAAACTGGCTAAATGATACTATTTCTTCAACTGTAATGTATTATAAACGTTATAAAATTGAGTTAACATGTAGATCCCTTATTGGATCTCCAGCCTATAGATAAAATATGGATTTTTAGTTGGGGTAAAGGATTTACAATATTGTTTCACTGTATTTACAGCCAGTTATTATGAAGAACAATAATACACATTTAGTATATAAGATCTTACAAGCATAATGTCCATGGGAGGAAATCGAAACATAAAATAAACGAGGTGGAAGAGGTCGCTGCATCTGCTCTAACGGTGATGGAACTAGCAGGTGACGTCGTTCACCTAGAGCAGCCCAGAAATCTGGCTTTTCCTTGCCTAAAAACAATAAATACAATTTTAAGATTTTATATCAATGCAGTTAATTATTAGCTGTTTAATGGGCAGACAATTTCGTTGAATTTTAAAGTTAAAAGGTAGAAGGAATATTAAAATTCGATTTGAATAAGGAAGGACTGTTTGGAAATGGAAAAGCGATTGAGATCTTTCTCGAATAATATGTATTACATAGTATTTGTTGAAACCTAAAAATTAGCTTATGATCTCAATTAAATATTTGTTACCGAAAACTTAACGAAATCTAAAGACGGATATTATCTCACCTTGCATAACCAGAACATGTTCGGCAGCCGCCATGTTTTTAGCAACTTCTCGTTCATCGCCAGTCGCGGTGGCGGCGCACCACACCCACACACGAGCGCCTTCTCGCACCACGTAGCACGCACCGCGCCCACGAGCTGCGGTGCTCGAACAGCCTACTTCAACGCCACGTGCCTCCCGTGCGTACTGACCCGATACTCGAATAAGAGCACGGGGCGGTGGGATTACGCGTCGACCACTTGCTAGAACATTATTATTTATTAAGATCACAAATGGGCATTCAGCTTCAGACAATTTTTAAAATATCAAAATAGGGAACTTAATACTACATTGAACAAATCATATTTCAGCAGTACTGTTTACTTATCAAGTGAGAGCTACAGCAGTTTTAAAAGGATCTTCAATCGGGAATTTATTCAGTACCATAGCGTGTAAGCATTACTTATTGTCACTATATATTTTGCTGTTGTACTTACGATCGTAATTAGTAGCAGTGCCACAATAAGTAACCATACGTCCTTTAAAAATTTGAAGGAAATGTGCAGGTTCCTTGCCTTGATACACCCAAGCCTGAAAGGGTTGAATTTAATTTATAATTAGCACAATTAAAAATTATAAAAATGGTTAAGTCATTAATATATTAGATCTTTTACCAATTAAATTGCCGTTTTGTATGATAAAATTTAAACGATTTTTTTTCATGTATTTTTATTTGTATTAATCGAAATAATCACCCATGCATTCAATGCATCTTTGCCAACGCAGTGCCAGTTTATTGATGCCCTTCTTAAATAAATCAGATGGACGGGAGGCATCAAATTCTTCAAAGGCATTTTGTACCTACTGCCTTTTGGGTATTGAATATTTTTCCCGCCAAGAAGTTATCCAGACTAAGTAGTAGTCTGTAAGTCTGGTGAGTAGGGCAGTTGACAGAGAGCTTCCAACCTCAGTTCTTGCAACTTGGAGACCGTCTGCTATGCAGTATGAGGTCGCGCGTTGTCGTGCAACAGCAGTGGAGACGAGCGATTGACCAATGCTGGTTGGAGATGTGCCAGATTCTCCATCATTGTGTTCAGTTCTTCACGGTACACATCTGCAGTAATGCTCATCCCGTTTGGTAAGAAGCTATGATGAATCACACCAGCGCTAGTCCACCAAACAGCACTTTTTTAGGGGTAAGTTTTCGTTTAGGGTGTTGCTTAGGTGCTGAACCAGGATCCACTCAACTTAATGAGCGCTTGTGGTTATCAAACAGAATTCATTTTTCATTGCCACGACGGTACTTATATTCCAGAATAACTCAAATTTTTAACGTATCCATGATAATGAAATAGATTGATATGCGATGAAAATGTAACATTAATCAAGAAACAAATGACTATTTTTGGAAAAAGAATTCCATGTTTTTATAATAAAATCAATTTTAAATTAGAATGATTAGTCAAAAAAAATATTTTGATTTGAAATGGCCAGTACTGCAGAACGGCAATTCCGTAGGTAAAGACCTATTATCAATAAATATATCAGAAGAAAATGTTGAAGTTTAAACTTCATATTAACAACAAAAAGTAAAATGTATATTTTACAAAAATATTATTCTATATATTATCTATTAAATGACGAAATATAATATAGGTATTAATAATACAAAACATTTCATTTACCTGGATAGGAAGACGCCCTAACTTTGTGTAGAGGTCTTTTGCTTCTTTTACGCCCAAATTCCTCAAATCATTTGGTGAAGAGCCACCCTAGAAAATAGCAATATACTTTTAAAAACAACTATGTATCTAAATATCTATATCTTAAGATTTAATCTACTAACCATCCAATAGTACAGAATAGTTTGGTCTCCGGTAGGCGCGTGGTATGTATAAAGGGCAATGTAGCAGTCCCTGTCGTAAAAAACAGCCTGTTGGGGTCTTTCCAACTCCTGCAATGCGCTACGTTCGCGGTCACATTCTTCTTCACGACGTACTCTCCACATACGTAGGGCTCCAGAACCGTCGTCAGGAACCTGTGCCTAAATCCATTTTATAAAGTTTAGCTTTTTATTAACTACTAGTGGTATGGATTGCAACCGGTGTTATTCTGATGTTTGAGTTTTATTTCTATAAAATTCCATCAAAACCCCCATCAGTATTTTTCACGTGAAAGAATAACAAACATCGGTACATACAAACTTTCACTTTAGTAATATTAGTAAGGATTAGGACGTTTCAGTCCTTCAAACCGAATACAACATCTATAGCCTTAATATCTTGCTTATTTTTTCATGTATCCCTCTTTCCGTTTAGGAATTGGCAAACATACTAGTAGATCTATACTTGGCGTTGTTTAATTCGGTTTGGGTGATTTCTTAGAATTGATCTACGAGGTTGTATATTGAATAACAACTAGAATTTTACATTTTCCTATATAATGCCGTATTTAACCACTTATTAAACATTTTTGGTAATTATTTACATCAATATAAATATTCAGTCGATACAGATATAGTTCATATTTAAACAAGTGGTATATAAATTACCTCGGCCGCCAACCATGCGTTAGTCGCAAGGCTCACTGCATCCAACTTTGTAGTGGCTGAACGAGCCGACCGCAGTCGTACATCTCTTCGTGAATCGCACCAGTTCCAACCGTGGAATAAAGCTGCAAATTCCAAGGGCTCACGACCAGATACAGCCACCGAGACAGGGCCAACGTAACGCCGAGCTTTCGCTAAACCACGCGCTGCGGCCAAAGCTCCGCGACTTCCAATCTTAGAAGCGCTAGATCCCAACCACGCCCACACGCCACGTGTTCCTGCATCCACTACGTAGATGCTCTGAAAATGTTAGTAAGTTTTTAGTATGTTTACATAATTTTTTCATAATGCTAGCGTCATCCTGCGGTTTCACTTGCATTAATTTCCTTCTAAGGATCTCCTTTATATATCGCGAATTATTAAAGGCACTTCCAAAAATAAGTACCTATATAATATGATAATTTTTTTTAGATTACGACATAAATACTTACATCATCATTTAAATCGGCTCTGAACAATGGTGCGCGTTTGATTTCTTCCAACCTTGCAGCAGGTTTCTGAGAGAGTACAACTGGAGACACTCTAGCTGGTTGCGTGGATTTGTATAGCCTAGCAGGGCGCTGAGGGTCTAGTGTTGGCGCCACTGGTTTAACTGTTCGGGCTCGTAGATCTAGCACAGAATCCAAAAGATTTCGGTCTGCCACTGGGAGAGTTTGCTCGTATCCATCGTGAGCGATAGTTATACGACGTGACATCATACCTTTGTCAGCACCTCGAGCTATTCTATACGCGATCTGTATTTTAAAAGAATAAACCTGTTAGTTTTTTAAAGCAATCATAAGATTTAAGTAATTACTGACAACATTGACAGAAAATGTTCCACAAGTATTTTCTAATTAGAAACATTAGAAATAGACTGGAACTGTATACCTTAGCGCCAAATATCTTTTCGATCAAATTGGCAGCGCGACCAAGCCATAAAACAACCAGAGTAGACGTGTCCAGCACGAATACTCCGTCAGACGCGAGGTGCGACCAAGAGACTGGTTCTAACTGCAAAAGCACAGGCCTACGTCCCCGCACGGTATATAGACGAGGGCCTCCATTAAGGTGATTTGAGCCGCTGCAGAGGATTCTGGATAGGAAATTTTAAAAAGTTGTCAACAAACTGAATGACCAAAAACCTTTTTTTTTGTTACAGCATCGAAAATAATAATATGTTTACTATCTGCGAAAGTATAATTCAAACATTTAAGTTCGAAAAGAATGAATTCTGTAACTGTTTACTAATTAACAATCTTTGTATTTACTGTGATAAATTATTTGTCTGTTTCTATCACTTATTTATTACAATAACTGGATTACAAGCCCCCTTAAGGTATAGTGTTTCTAAAATACTGTTGTTACATATGTTACGAGTTGAATTTCTCACTTTTCTTCTTTATAAAGTAGTATCATAGGCCTTTTATGACGTTATTGATTTTCGTATTATGCGGCTTAACGACGAAATATTACCTAATCCCGTCACGGAAGTAACATAGCAATCTTGGCGACTCCTTAATAGCAGTCTCTCTGTGTATAACGACTGGTGAACCGAGATGTGTAGCAAGTAGGGACGCTCGCCGCAGGGCTAGGGCCCCGAGGGCCCCACTACGCTCGCCTGCCCACGCGTGGACATGACGCTCTGCGCATTCACCGTTACCAGTCTCCTTTATTTCACGACGCTGAAAAATCATTTAATCATAAATGTAATAAACAGTGCTACAAATATTTAACGAGATCTCAAATTACAAGACGTGACCCAAGTTGCAATACATATATACTTGAACTTGGGTAAAATTTTAATAAGATTTTGACAAGGCCTAAAAGTATATTCAATCTTATCAGAACTGCTATCCAAGGCCGGTGGCCTAAACAATCTGTGAAGTTCACTAAATAAATTTATATAAAATTTTCAAAACAAGTGCTTTTATATAGCTGATGTATACATATAACACAGACAAGAAATATATTTATTGATTTGTGTTCAGATTTAATGAATACAAATTGATATCTACTTAATGATAAAAGTAAGATGGACACGATGCAATGTATGTACACTAGCAATTAATGTCAGAGATCTGATTTACGAAATCCGTATTTCATTATTCTCGTGTTTAATGAGATGTAGAGATTTATTCTTACTTTCTAATCCTTTCATTTAAATCAGTAAAAAATAGAATCATTTGAATATACCACTTTTCATTGCGTTTTTATTACCTAATAATGTAAACTCGTAAGACCAGGTTCGTTTGGTATCTGCAATTTTTCGGTGTAACATAAGGTACCTATACTTACCGAAAAATAATTAAAATACCATGTTATAAAATCGAGATACAACTTATACCAAAAAGTTTTAATAGTATGCTCACAATAACATCAGGTCCTGCTGGCTGTCCAGGCAAAGAGGCAGAATATATCAGGTATGCGTCGGCGTCGTAAAATGTACCATAGTGGGATCGAGGGAGCATCTCAGTTGCAGATTCCTTGAAATAACCGAAAATAATGTACTTAATATGGTATATTGGATATGTTAGTAAAAAGTATCCACAGAGATTAAAAGGAAAACTCAATAAAAATAAATAAGTTATTTAGTGTAATTAAAAGATCAACTTAATTGCTGTACTCGTAACATATCTAATTTTAAACAAAAAACTTTGTTCACATAATTTATTTATTCATAGTGAGTATAGCAAAACTCGACAAACGTTTGATATTATAACAAAGTTGTTAGCGTGAAATCATATATATTTTACTTAGTAGCTGCATATTGAATAATAATAGTACAGATTACAGTAATATTTAAATTAAAAATCACTTCAAAGATGTGCTTTAATCACGTTTTGTTATAAAACACAGTAAAAAATGGTAGAAACATTCGCCTACATTGTTTGAATTCGCGTAACGAGTACGCGCTGATGGCAGTTACGTTGATTAACATCTATGAATACATTAATATTTTGTTACGGCTTGTTATTATAATCGTATTCAAAACATCTCGCTATGCAATAACTATGATACCTACCAAGCATTTTTATTACTTTTACTATCTACAATTTCAGAAGTTAAATGGGTATGTAAAATTCTATTCTTTAACTTGGAAGTAGTGTTGCTTTCATTTTATTTAAGAATTGTCAAAGATTTTTACAAATTCTTTAGTTATTCTTTTTAATTGTTGTAGTTCTAATAACAGATTATTAATTATACGAATAGTATGAACTATGAACCTATTGTTTTTCAGGTTTACATTTTTAAAGTCATCTCATTGAATTTTAGACTATATAAACTGTATATGTAATTTCCTACTGCTAATTTTTTTTGAAACATGATGTTTTTGATTTCCTAGATTCAGCGATTGTTTTTCCCGTTGTGAGCTGAGAATCATTTGATATTGAAACAAAATTTAAAACACCCGCTCCATCCGAGAATTACAAAGAAATTAATCATTAAATGTAGGTGATATAGATAACTTCTACAATTATATCAATAGCGTGACCAATAAATCTGTTGGTCTAATTTTTTAGTATACGTTGATTTAACACTCGGTCGCGGTCAGCTGAGCTGCATAGCGGTAGATATGAGAATGAATCAGCGTTCCGTTAGCTTTTATCTTCTCACAATACAGCGTTTACTTCACTTCCTACGTACAAGTTGTCTGACAATTGCTCTTTTGTATTCGTTTCATGAATCAACTTTGAATAAGCTTAGGCGTACAGCCTGGGTGATCAAAGTTAGTGACTAAGAAGTTTATTCTTTATAACTCTTAATGTAAGAATCTAAAGTTCAACGGTATATTCCTAAATGACCCTACCTATAGACACACAATCTACAATAAAATCGAAGTATCTGTTATATTGTGCCTATCTATCTTTTTGTTGTTTCTAATCACTGCAACGATTGGACCGATTAGAATAGAACGGCTAATGGCGAGGTACTGTTTATCAGTAATTAATTGTCAATTAAACACAATACGAAGATAAATATAAGGGTGGTCGCTTAGTCCTAAAATTTACGCAGTTTTCTGTTTTATTTAAAGTTAAATGCTTTGTTTTGAGTTATTGAATGTTAGTAACAGTAAGAATATACTCAACGACATCTGTAAAATAAACATTAAATGGTCTTATAAATAATATTCAACAGACTTAAAATGTGTGACAAGAAATCTCTTTTTAATTAAAATGACAGACATATGCGTAGATTTATTAATTGATTTTATCAATAATTAAAAAAAAAATAACTAAGTTGTATACGGAAATGAAAGTCCCTACACCATTAGAACAGAGATTTCAATGACGGAAAATACTTTGATATAATATTCTACTTGGAAACGCGTGTCCTCCTCGCATGCAGCACAATTTATTGCTGTATGCTTAATTAACTGTAAAGGAACTTTCTCTTAGCTTTGTTTATGATAAGTTCGGTAACATGAGTATATTAGTCATATCGTTTGCTTACGGAGGTAAACAGAAAAATGCAGTTTCTGAAATTGGGCTAAATCGTATTTTAAAGCGTTGTCATTAAATCTATACTAGGTAGATACCTATATATGACGGTTTAATTTTAGCTAACTATGCCATCTTAAGTGGGACTTTTATTTTCGAAATTTATGTGTAGATACTTATGCACTCGTATATAGTTATAAGTGTGTGGCTCTGGAATTTGAACCAGTAAAGCTCCATCCAATCTAATGTTATCGTATAACTGAAGACTATTGAATTTAACAGACAAACATCACCGATTGTTATGTAAAATTGCCAATTTTACTAAATCTATAGGAAAATATTAATTATGTTCTTATAAACCATTATTGTCATAGACAGTCTATTAATCATTTGAAGCTGTGTTTCATCTAAGTACGTTTTTGGACAAGGCGTTTCAGCGTTGCTATGCCCCTATCTACCTTTAAGACCACGCTTTTCATCAAGTTGTATTACGTCCAAAACAATATTAATATAACTAAGTTTTATTTTACGTAAAATTATATACGAGATACCTTAGCGTGAAGATTACGATCACCACCATAACTGGGAAAGGCTAATTGAGATAGCGACTCGCTGCTCAATAAGTGGTTTCAACTAGTGATTTTCTTTCACGACATAATTTTCTATTCGAATGTCGAAATAGAAAGTTTTGTATATTATTTTATATGATGTTTGTCCTGATTATGTGAATAGTAAAAATAAAAGCCTAAACTATCAAAACCATCAAATATTACGGAAAGTACTTTACCGATTAATTACATGAAATAAAGTACTATAGACTCGAGACTGTAATTTGTTACGATTTCTTGTTAATGTAAGTAATAGTGGCACCCTGTCAAATATAATGAATATTTGTGGTGACTTTCACCGCAACAGTCCAACACAAAAGCACGACAGAATGTAAAAGTTGGTAGGTATTTGTATATAAATATTTCTCACGACTTTGATGTAGTTTATAATTGTATACGATGAAATAAAGACAATATAACAGGATAAGAGTACCTATACAGAACAATCAACTCATATAATCAAGATGCCGAGTCAAAATATTCCTCACTAAATTGAAATAAAATATATGTGATACTAACGTGTGATTTACTAATGTTCTTAAAATGTTCGGATTACCTGTAAAATTGGGCAAAATATAAGAACGACAACATATTTGTGATTTTTTGGACTATTCCTAATAAATGCTTAATAACGTCGACTTTGGAACTATATATCTATACTAATATTATAAAGCTGAAGAGTTTGTTTGTTTGAACGCGCTAATCACAGGAACCGCTGGTCCGATTTGAAAAATTCATTCAGTGTTGGATAGTACATTTATCGAGGAAGGCTATATTATACTTTTTTTAAATAGGGATTTTTACTAAAAGTCCAATAATGTAATCCAAGGTATTAAAATCGAAGTGAACGCGAGCGAAGCCGCTGGCAGAAGCTAGTTTGTAAGTAATATACACTTTCAGCATCCCTTTTTTCTACACTTCGTTACCATTACTTTTTATGGATATTATAGTTAAGTTTTAATAATTTCAAGGAACGTGGCATATTTCTTTTAATGTTGTTTATATTGTATTTTACCTAGTAAATAGTTTTATTGGCAAATAGGCTGCCTGGGCGTTGACCTAGAGAAGGCTAACGATCCTTTGTCACGGTTCCTAAGCTTCATTGAAGCGAAGCTAGTCTTGCTCGATATACCTTCATAGCATATTATATTACTATCTATTGTAAGCAGCACAAACACTATCGTTTTACGAAGTAAATTCTAAAAAATACGTAAATTCCAAAATGAGTAAGGTTTAAAATTATCACAAATAATTAGTAAATAAGTAAAATATATCTTAATATCTACTGCAATATTAAGAACTGATTATTTTAGGTCAGATATCGGTATGATTATGTGGCTAACTTGGTATATTATGATAAACCATACATATAATATATTCACTGTAAATTATATTGAATTATGTGCTTCAATTATTTTATTTCAGGTATCAGAAATTATTGTTATACTCTTGATCGGTGTCCAATCTTCCCTAATTCGAGTGCCGACGACTCCATAAGTTTTTACGTGTGGAAGGTATAAGCAGAATTTTCAAAATAAAAACAATTTAAAGGCACGATACAAGGCTACCACGCAAGCCGTTTGATTAGGAATATAAAATTAATATAGGGACAGTTCTGCAGATTTAAAGCATGTTCTTGATGCTTTGTACGAGTAAAAGTTAATTATTTATAAACTTTAAGAAGTAATAGACGTCCTCTGCATGACTAAGCAAACCTTAATGCCTTCCAAGATCTTCCGATGTTAACGCGAATATTGCGTGGTATTAGTTATACAATAATCGTGAGGCGTGAAGATTATCATTATGCGACTATTGTAAATGTAAAGCCCGGATGTATAGCACATTAAATTCATGTGAAATAAGCATCCTAATGTTATCTTCAAATAAAATTTGGGAAATTATGTCAATTATGTTATGGACAAATAATTAAAATGTTTAGGTTTGCAATGATCGTGAGCTGTCTTCAATGTGTAGCTTGGCTTTAAGTAGATGAAATTAAAAGGGTAACGACTATTTTACATTTCGCCTGTTCCCTCCTTGGAGAGAGTTTTTTAAGTTTAGGTAATTGTAAGGTCTAAAAATACGAGCATAGAACGCTGGTATAACAATAACACTTAAAGTAATATAAAGTTTGGAGAATACATACCGAGACTCTCCAAACGAGAAACGTGGTGTGTTCTCGAGGTACAGTTCTGAAGGCTGCGTCCACTGCCGCACGAGATAATCCATTTTCCTCGTCCTGAGCATATAAAAACATAGTTATATATTTATGTAATATATATAATCTTTTGAAATTAATGTGCTTAATTAAAATTATCATATGCAGGCAGGTATTTATATATTTTAAATTGTATAACTATTATAATTAATAAGTATTTCGTATAATTTGATTGTACATAATTCATTAGACATAGACATAAGTATGGAAAAATAGATCATCAGTCCAAAAAGCTTTTTGTTGTTCCAATTGATTCCCTATATGTATAATATATATTCATTTATAATTTGATAGGTAGCCTCTATTATTTTTAATTAAATATACATGATCACGGTATGTGAACTTAAAATACATCGTGATTCGTCAGTTTTCAATCGACAGCAAATCATGAACGTATTGTTGACATTAATGAATTCAATATCACGAACCCGCATGTACTACATTGCAAAACTATGCAATGTATGAAATATCAACGCGATCGATTAAAGTTAAAGGAGTCTAATTCGATCATTCAATTAAATGTCTGTAGTTATATATATAATACACATATTTAGCTATGGTTTTGTTCTCGTAACATAATATAAAAGAAAGTAAAACATTAATTAAAGAAAATGGATTCATCTTTCAGCCCATCCCAAGATGCGTATTATATTTTAAGGAGTGGCAATTGAAAGCATTGAATGACGTACCTAAATCAATATTTACGAGTAGATAAGTATAATGAAGATCACCAAAGTTGAACGAAGGTATTGAATAGGAAAATGTTGTCATAAAATGTAATATTAGTGGTTATATTCACGCTTATAAGAATTAATAGCATGTCATTTGCACAGAGCTTTTGTCATATTAGTACCTACCCTCTTAATCTCCAATTAGATTAGCGTGTAATCGTATCAATATCAAAGCTTTATCAACAGATTTTGAGCTTTTATCTTTTTATATACATTATTTTATATGTGCCGATAATAAATATGTGATTAAATGTATATCTATATCTGTACATGTTATAACTATTTCGAAGTAGGTTGGTAGGTAAGAACATACAAAAAAGGACAATGGATATATGAAATGTCTTCCTTTCAAATTACTAATTAAATATATGTTTTTTTTTATTAAAGTAGTAGTTTATAAACCAAAAATTACTTAAACAAATACATAATTGTGAAAATAGAAAAACGTAGAACTAACTTAATCAAACAGATTAATTCATATACATTTATTATTGGTTAGGTACATTTAATATAATAAATAAAGTCGTACTAATTACTTGTTCAGCGCCTATTTCCAATATGTGCATGTTGACCGTGGTCAAGGACGAGCTGTACCCATTACCTACAAACTCGAAACAGAAATCACTCCACTTAAAACACGTTTAGATTTTTAAGACAACCGAATCGCCCGTACGCACACCACAGACTAACGACAATCAGCCGACGAGCGAGAGAAAGAAAATTATTTCACGCTGACTGCACTTACATATTTTATTTAATAGAAGAATAAATTAAAACGCGCGAAAGTCTGCCGTGCGCGATTGATGGCGGCGGTGATTTTCATCGGCTCTTAGCAGCTTACTTGTAATTAACTGTAAATAATCACAAATATCTAAAGTAGCTGATGCATAACTTTATACTGAATTGTTCCATTACTTATGTTCAGTTAATTAACAATATTTACGTGAAACTAGAATGATCACGTTTCTAATCCCTGAGTTTTTACCCATGATTCTAAGAATGAACGGATAGAAAACGAATTCGTGAGTTCAATTTTAAACTGATTTTTATCGGTTTGCCGCAACGGAAGAATGAAAAATATCAAGCAACATTCATCTTCGAGTTCGTTTCTCTCAAAAAACTTATGTGAGTGAAACAGACAAATTTTCGCAGAAATTAGATCATTCAAGGTCAAAGACGAAGATTGTAAATAAATACTTTATAATTATGTACTAAGCCTTTCAGCTCAGTAAATTTCCTTTTATAATTCAATGGTTTTCTTGGCTTGTTAAAAGTGTTAATCTAAAATAGAATAAAAATATAAGTGGTCGACGTCTGTACATTGAAGATATTTGAGAAAAACTATTATTGGGGGACTTTGTTAACGTAATAGAACCCAACATAACAATTATTAGAATTTTTGTCTGTTTGTCTATGTCTATGTTAGCGCTAAGCTCGGAATCGGCTAAACCGTTTCACTATTGCATCGTAGTAAGTTTAACATTTAGTGTTTCTTTCATTTCAATCGGTTTAGAAATACAAGAGTTTAGCTATTTAAAGAATCGTTTGAATAATCGTCCGACAACACGCCATAATATGACTGCATGTACATTGGCTGAAAGTTAATCAACAATATATTGTGGCTTATAATTATATATTATGTATAAATATTAATATTAATATTAAGTAACATAAGAAGAAGACAGATTCGTTTAGAACAAATTCCATATAAGTTGGCCCTATATCTATATCATGTTTCATAATGAACAGGGTTCAGCCTAAGCTGGTTTGCACACGCCCACAAATGCCAATTTTAAATTATATTTTCTGTACATATAATAAATAAAAAAAAAGTGCGTGTCTGTACATTCGATTATTTCTTCCAAAAACGATTCTGGTTGATTACAAAAGAGCGTAAATAAGTGTAAACGATGTATGTAACACAAAAACTGTTTATTACTTTTTTCTCTGTCTCCAGCCACTGGCTATTCACCGAAAATACTCAAACTTATAGATATATAAATCATTAGAAATCGCGTGTTTGTACATTCAATGAATATATCTAAAAATAGTATTATAGACAATTAGAAATGGTTGACAAAATAGACCTGAACGTTAGCGAAGTCGCTGGCAGAAGCTAGTTGTAACTAACATGATAGTTACATTGTTTTTTAATGATACAAAAAGTTCTTTGTCTAACAGAAACCATTAAATAATTTCAATAATATGACTATTCTAGGCTAATACCCATAAACAAATTTAAATTAACAATGTAACAGGTACCTATGGAGACATAATTTTAGGTATGTATCAAACATATTATAAACCTGATAATCATCCATCGTTCTCGGTAATTACACTTTCAGAGCCGATCACTTATCAGGAGTCTAGGTGCACGCAGACACATGATGCTTCTGCTGTTCCACGATAACTTCTGCAAATATCTCGTCACCAATCTGGTGTGCCACAGGATATACGGTCGGACGCGCTCTTTGTGCTATACACGTTCACTTTCGTTTGTTAGATACGGATTGTAAATTCATAATGGCCCAACCAAAGTGATATCGAGTTTCATAACTCAATTTGAAACGCACGCCAAATTAAGTTCGAGATAGATCTAGACAAAAACACGCAATCTTTAGTAAACTAGCCATTACGATTAATTTAGCGTCGGTATGGGACAAAGAGCTGCAATACGAATACCTTATCAATCTCCCGATGGTTTTTCTTTGCTATAGATATATTGAGATTCATACAGTGGGCGTTCAATATTTCTGGTCTCGATTTTTAATATTACAGTTGATACCAATAGTTATTTAAAATATTTTTATGTGCTACGCCTGCAAAGCTATCTAAGTACTTATATGAGAAAACTTTTATTAGCATAATAAAAATATTAAAACGTAAACAAAGAATTTTTCATCGATTGCCTTGTCGGGGACCGCACCGATATAGTCATCGGGATGCAAGTGACCCACGTTTTAAGAACCACTGCTCAATAACATCTAGGCTTATTAAATCGTTTGTAGAGTTAATGATATAACAATTTCAGATAGTAACACCCTTCCTTTAAATTTTTAAGCTAATTATCGTTCTTAAGTGACAAGGACGGTACAAAAGATGTTAACGATAGATTTATTTGGATGCGCTTCAGTAGTGTAACCCGTCAATACAATGACAATTATTCAGAATCCTAACAAAGCGATCACTCGACTGAATCGTATTGATAAAAAGTACTTATTTATGTGAATTTGTAAAGGTCACTAAAATTACGCAATCTCAAGGATTTATAATAAGCTACGTATCAAAATTTGCCCTTATTGAAACAATAAAATGCTATAAATATTTATTATAATATAGGAAATAGGAATTATCTAAAGGAATAATTAAATAAAAAGTATTCGAATCACCAAAAAGTATTAAAAATAAACGTCATAAGTTATAACAAGCGAATATTGACTTTGTCAAAGAATTGTTTATGTTTTGTAAATTAGCTAAAAATTAATTATGTACACAGACGAGAATTCAGATAGGGATTGTGAATTCGATGAAATAACTCCTGAAGGCAGTCCCAATGTTACAAAGAAATCAATGTCAACTGTTGGCTTCAGAAACAATTTTGAAAATCAAAGCGCGCGTCCCATGACTTTACGGGCGACTCAGTCGTTTACAGGAGCAGTGGAGGAGCTCAGATTTTGTGGTAACTTACAAAGAATGAACCTTTCTAATCGAATGAACGTGATGCCTACACCTAAGTCAGCACCGATGTGTCCCTGCGGATGCCTTCTAAGACCAGCTGTCACCAGTCCATTTCGCACTAGAGAGAAAACCACTCTCGCGTTACACGTGGTCGCACCAGAAGTTCTAAATCACCATGGCTATAACTTCGAACCCAGTCAAATTGCCATGTTTTGGAAGAAAGATTGCAGAATGTTTTTATGGAAAGGAAAATCAAGTATTAAAAATACAAACAATGATAAATAATTCCCCCAAAAAGAAAAAATAAATGAACTACATATTTTAGAGTAGTTTATTGATTAAATGCAAAATAAATATCTATTTATTACAAGAATTCATACATGTTTCAATTCATGTTCTACATATTATGTAATCTACTGTAAAGTTTGAACAGTATCTAAGGGTTGCTTTTCTACACCTGGTAGGGAGGTTTCTTCAGATTCTCCACATGAAAATCGAATGTAGTCAATTACTTCCACTTTACTTTGCTCAAGAACTTCTTGAACTGTATATGAAGGGTCTAGTAGATACTCTTGGAATATAAGGCAGACTTCATCGTCTGTGTTTTTGGCAGGTGTGTCTTTTTCTTGATCACCAATCTTCAGTGGTGCACAACCAACTATGTGTTGGCACAACTGCTTCCCCATGTCTTCCTGATCATCTGGTTGCTTATATGCTAATAAAGCGCCATATTTGCCTGCAGAATAGTCTGCAGCGACTGAGGGAGCGGGATGTGTATAAGCAGAAATTTTCACATCTTTAATGTTGGATTTCCAACATTCGGCGCGTCGTAGAACAGCATTTTCTCCTACTGAACCAATGAAAAGAGCTACAATTTCTGATAACTTTTTACCATCGATATTTAAGTTTCCTAGCTGTTCACTGTCTAATTCCATCTGTAAAAATTAAATATAAGTTGAGAAAGATATTATATGTTCGATCATAAATATAGAAAAATCTAGTAAATATATGCAAATCATTATCATTTTCTTTAATTTTATAAACAGGTAAGATTTCGTTCTACCTCTGTGATGCTTTTTTTGACCAAATCAATAACTTTATGAAAAATAAGTTGCTCACCAAATACTTAATTTTTTATTAATATGATATGTTGACACTATGTTGCATGGTTTAAATATAAAATAAAGCAATAACATTAGCATGATATAATTATTAAGTCCAATTTCATTGATTCATTATTTTCATATTAAAGAAATTGTTTAAGAACATAAAAAAGTTAAGTTAAAATGAAGTCTATATATATATTTTTCTTATAATTCAGTCATTTAATGCAACTCACTTTAGTAATAGGACCTTTAGACTGAAGATTGGTGTGAGCAAATTTATAACATGCAAGTGTAGCATCTTCCATCATCTTGTGGAATTTATCATTCTTGGCAACAAAGTCTGTCTCACAGTTCAATTCCACAAGCGCTCCATGGTTTTTATCAAATTTAACTGCTACTAAGCCTTGGAGAGCTTTTCTTCCAGCTAGTTTGGTAGCTTTGGCCCAACCCATTGCTTGAGCCTGCTCATTAAGCCACGCTTCAGCCTGTAATAATATCCAATAGTCCAATAAATAAACAATCTGTGTATAATCCACACTGACTAGAAGTATAAGGGCAAAAGGAACTCTTATTTTCG
>JAOSYY010000009.1:1848609-1871182 GCA_025727935.1 Hebomoia glaucippe | reverse complement strand
TACATACAACCCCCAATTTTCACCCCTCTACAGTCAACCCCTATTATTATGTGGCAAAACGACGTTTGCGGGGTCAGTTAGAATTGATATAAAATATTACGTCATTGGTATACCCGAGCATAGTTATTTTTAAGAATTTTTTTAAATATCTAATGGAATCTCTGTAGTAGCTCATGGTTCAATATAGGCAGGGTAAAACTTTTGTTATGTAATTTAATCAATTGCTACCAGGGAATTACTGACGAGTGAGAAACGATACATCACTGGTTTAGATCAACTAGCAATCGCTGCTAAATCAGTAGCAGCCTTACAGCAAGCTCTTGAAGTACTGCAGCCTAAGTTAGCTGCTGGCGCTGCTGCAGTTGCTGAAACTACAGCAAAAGTTGAGAAGGAAAAAGAGGGTGTCGCTTTGGTAGAGGCTGAAGTACTCGTGGATCAGGCTGCAGCTGAGGAACAGGTATTTTTCATGTTAAATTATATTAAGTTTTATTGGAATTTTTAATATTAAAACTCTAATAAATGTTGGCTTCTGTGCCTTAACACTTTTTCCTATATAGGCAAAAGAAGCTCAGGGCATCAAAGATGAGTGCGATGCTGATTTGGCTGAAGCGATGCCAATTCTCAATTCTGCCTTGGCAGCTCTCGATACTTTGACTCCACAAGATATTACCTTCATTAAAACTATGAAGAGCCCACCCAGAGGCATTAAATTAGTTATGGAAGCTATATGTATTTTGAAGGTAAACATTTTAATTATAAGATTTTTTTATTTTATAAAGTTGTACTGTTATAAAATGTATTCAATCTTTCTTTATTGCCTTCACAAAAAGCATGATGATCCGGTGAGTTAATTCTGTAGCATTGTATTTGCAAATAGTTAAGCTTAACCAAACGCATTGCTACTAAACTGTTTCGTTTTCTAGTCACTAAGTAAAACAGTTGTGAATGTTGTATAATAATTAGGAATATAATTAACAGGAAATAAAACCCGACAAGATCCCTAATCCATCAGGGGTGGGGACGATTGAAGACTTTTGGGGACCATCAAAAAAACTTCTTAATGATATTAAGTTCCTTGAATCTCTACAAAATTACGACAAAGATAATATTCCTCCACCTGTAATGAAGAAACTAATGACTACTGTTATGCAAGATGATGGATTTGTTCCGGAGAAAATTCGCGCTGTTTCTGTTGCTGCTGAGGGTAGCTTGACTTGGTTTTTTTTATTATAAATATAATAAATGTTTAATATAAATTAAAAATATGATTTAGAACACAACAATAATGGTAGGATTATATAATTTGCTGAAGAAACTTAATGTTTCAATTAATTACAAGAAACTGATTTTAATAAAATAGGTATGTGCAAGTGGGTAATAGCTATGACGAAGTACGATAAGGTGGCCAAAGTAGTCGCTCCTAAGAAGCAACGTTTGGCGGCAGCACAAGCTGTTTACGATAAAGCTATGGCTGCATTAGCTATTAAACAAGCGCAACTTCGAGAGGTAACTAAAAATTGACAATTATTGTATTAATAAATTATATTAAGTGTTAAATTGACATTGGTTTTTTTTAGGTTCAAATGAAATTAGGAAAATTAGAAGAAGCGTTGTCGGAACAAAACCGTCAACAAAAAATGTTAGATGATGAAGTCATGGATTGCAGCAATAAATTGAAAAGAGCTGAAATGCTAATATCGGGCTTGGGAGGTGAAAAGACTAGATGGACACAAATTGCTAAGACACTAAGAGACACCTATAACTCACTTACAGGTGTAATATATGTAACTTAATGCTCACATTTTCGAAGAAGTATTATTCTGACGTGTTAATGTATGTTAATAAAATAATATTTTAGGTGATATACTAATTGCTGCTGGGGTAATAGCTTATTTGGGACCATTTACAGCAGCTTTTCGATCCGATCAGGTAACAAGAATGACAATTATTACAACCTTTGTGACCATACTCTTTTGAATTATTAAACTTTATGTTCTTTATTTTATAATTTAATAGATTAAAAAATGGGCCCGGGCTTGTCATGAATGTGGAATTGTGTGCACTCTGAACTTCAGTTTGATCAAAGTTTTGGGAGAACCTGTGACTATTCAACAGTGGAATATTGATGGATTACCTTCTGATGATTTTAGTGTCGAGAGTGCTATAATTATTATGTTAGTTTTTATTGTGTATTGATTAAAAGAACTTACTCTGTTATTCGTTTGAAAAGGTTACAACGACTGTACCGAAATTAATCACCATAAATAATAAATCATGTTTTATAACGTCAAAACATCCAATCTAAGATAATATGTAACTGATTATTAAAGTAAATTTGAATTACTTAGAATGACTTAGGTTTTTGACATCGATACAACTACTGATGTATGCAATAATAGATTTTTTTGCGAAACTTCTTAGTTATATCTAAACTTTTAGGAATGCCCGACGTTGGCCACTTATGATTGATCCACAAGGTCAAGCGAATCGTTGGATAAAAAATATGGAGAAACCGAATAATTTATGCGTTGTTAGAATGACTCAAGCTGATCTTGGGCGTGTTTTAGAAAATGCAGTTCAATTCGGCCAACCGGTAGACTTGTAAATTAGTGCACATTTTAACAGAAGGAATATTTTTTTTGATTCATGCTTTTTATATAACAGGTTTTATTAGAGAATGTTCTAGAGGAGTTAGATCCAATGTTGGAGCCATTGTTACAGCAACAAACGTTCCGTCAAGGAGGAGCACTTTGCATCAAAATCGGGGACACAATAGTTGAATATAGCAAAGATTTTAAGTACGTTATATAACATGGAAAATTTAACTAATACTCCATAAATATTTTTTATGCTTAATTTTCATATTAATTCTTACTAATCTTTAGGTTGTACATTAGTACAAAGTTAGCAAATCCCCATTACTTGCCGGAAGTTGGGGTTAGAGTTACTTTAGTCAACTTTATGTTGGCTAAAGACGGTCTTCAAGCACAATTGCTAGCGCGAGTAGTAGCGAGAGAAAGACCAGATTTGCAACAAGCTAAAGCAGATTTAACAACTCAAGGTGCAGAACATAGGAGACTATTACAAGAAATTGAGAAGAAGATCTTAAATGTACTTTCTACTTCTGAACATTTGCTAGAAGATGAAGAAGCCGTGCAGGTATGGTATCGTTTACATTTCTTTATACATCATATCGATAATTAAAAAAAATAATTATATTTAACGTCAAATTGTGTTTTGCTATATAAAAGAAAATGGTAAATGTCTTAGCATGGTAAAATTGTATTCCCTCTACGATCCTTTTCGTAGATCTTAAATTCTGCAAAGGACACGTCAAATGAAATTAAGGAAAAACAGGAAGTTGCCATGATCACTGAGAAAGCAATTGATACAGCGAGAGATGATTATGTTCCTATCGCAGTTCATTCTACAAATTTATTCTTCCTTATTGGTAAAACTAAGCTTACTTTAATTACTATGACTAAGTTGTCTTTCTTACATATAAACGCTAATACACATATCACTGAAAATATCTAAACATTAAACAAGCTTTTTTCGATCATATATGTACTATTAGCCAAAATCGTATTAGTAAGTTAAAAATTCTATGTTATTATATGATAATTGACAACATTCATGATGCATGCAGGTAATTGAATTATTTTGTCCTTACCCAGTATAAGCAATTCTAATGTATAAAAAATCAACTAAAACCTTGTGTGAATATAATTATACTATGAATTTATAAATTTGATTAAAAATTAAAATTCAAAATTGTGTACAAAGTTCTTTTAACTTAATGCATCATCCTTTCATAGCGTCTCTAGCGAATATAGATCCGATGTATCAGTATTCATTGGGGTGGTTCGAGGGTTTGTTCACGGGGTCGATAGATAACACAGAGAAAGTGGACGAGATACCGGAGCGGCTTGCAATATTACGTGCGCATTTTACTTATTCGCTCTATGCCAACATCTGCAGGAGCTTGTTTGAAAAGGTATATATTAGTATTATTAATTTGGTTAAGGTTAATCTGAATACTCGTAATAAAAATTTATATGTTGGCAATGTATCGTGGATTAGTTATATCGTGTCACCATTTATCAAGAGAACTTCATGCTCGCCATATTTGGCATTATATTTAATGTTTCAAATATAGTAGTTTAGTTTCGTATTTTGTCTTAATACAAATATTTTGTTTAGGTAACAAATTTTATGAGATTTTGCTTATTAAACTTGGTTTTTGTATAAGCGTATTTTGCACGTAATAAAATCAGTTTTATAATCTCATTTACTACAGGACAAAATAGTGTTCTCATTGCTATTGACTATAACAATAATGGTAGCGGAAGGTCGATTAGATCGTGGCCATGTCATGTTTTTGTTGGGAGGAGCTCAACCTCGACATGTGGTACCGAATCCTGTTGCATTCCTCAGCCCGCAGGCTTGGGGAGATTTTAACTCGTAAGTAATATAAGGCTTTTATTTATTAATGTCACATAATAATCCATCTACGTGACACACTTGGTGATCCCGTTATAATATTATTTTATATGTATTTGACTAAGTATCAAAATAAGCAAAGTTAGTGATAAAAATGAATTACATTTACTTATTTATATTTTCCTTTTCCATGCAGAGGTCAATTGCCAAAACTATCATATTTCTTTTCGAACAATTTTGAAATGATTCCGACGGTGAATAGATGTCATACAAACCTGTATCTTCATAATAATGAGAAATATTAGAAATGAAAATATATTTTAAATGCTGTGCAATTTAACAAAAATGTATAGTACTTCTGTGATTCGCAATGAAAAAATTCTTTTGAGCAATAAATAACTAAGCAACTTTTTCTTTGCTTGTTTCTCTTTCATATGACTCTGAATGCTACTCAGAGTTTCTCATTTACGTAATGTATATGATGTAGAATATTATTGCAAGCCTTTATATTCTCTGTGGTCTTATTTTTAATTTTAACTATGCAATAGATTTTATAAAAAATATATTTTGTTACAGATTAAATGAGATCGAAAAATTCAATGGAATTCTCAACCACTTCATTTCTAACATTCCGGCGTGGGAGGGCTACTGCGATACAGTCGATCCACAAAACCAACCATTACCAGAACCTTGGAATACCAAACTTGACATCTTTGAGGTTTGATATAAGCTTCTTACGTTATTGTATGTTATATAAATAAATATATATGGGAACTACGTTGTCTTTGAAGATGCTTATAAGAAAGAACCATGCCAAATAACGGTAAGCATTAGTGAGAAATTATATCTTTCACAACAGACATATCAATGAAAATGGGAAATATACATCTTTTTATACATAGACAAAGAAATAATTTTATTTGTCTACAAATTTACAGAAAATGATGGTTCTTCGTTGTATGCGGTTTGATATGATGGTACCGGCTGTTCAAAATTTCTGCGAAGGTAATTCGTTTAATTTGTAGCACAATTATTATTTAAACTGATTTTGAGTTTAATCACTTCTCATTGTTTTAGCTAAGATGGGTCGACAGTTTGTTGAACCTCCTTTGTTCGATTTAGCATCATCGTACGCCGACTCACACTGTTGTATACCGCTATTGTTTGTACTGACTCCGGGCTCAGATCCGATGGGAACGCTTCTTAAATTTGCCGATGATCAGGTAAATTGAAGTCGAACATTTTTAGTGAGTTATGACATTCATAACAACAAACGACAAACCCCAGAAATATTTCTAGTCCAATGTTATAGATAGTAGAACGAAAATGTAGGATATTAATTTTTAAACCTTACCACAAAAATTAATAAATAAAAATTGTTGCTATGTGTACTTAACCTTTGAAGCCGAAAGGAATATTTCCAAACGATATAACCCGCATAATAAATAAAATTGCCAGGGTTTCGGGTCATCTCGGCTGTTCTCTTTATCACTGGGGCAGGGTCAGGGCCCAATCGCCGTAAAGTTAATAGACGAAGGTGTACGGAGCGGTACGTGGGTTGTATTGCAAAACTGCCATTTAGCTAAAAGTTGGATGCCTATGCTTGAAAAGGTAACTTTGTTATACTTTTATTGAAAAATAGATATTATGTACTATAGCTCTATATCTTGAACTGGTTGGATAATAGATTTAAATCCACACGTCACACTTAAACTAATATTATAATTGAAGTGCGATACCACTACGAAAGTAATACAATTTCCATCAACAGAATTGAATTGAAATATTTGTTCATGTGAAGTTAACGTCGAGCTATTTCATAATTGTATATCAAGATATGTCTCTTTATTTTGCATTATTACTTTGTAAAGTCTAAACTCTTCCATCGTTAGTAATTAAGATATGACTGGTCTGGTACAATTTCAATTAGATTTGTGAAGGCTTGACTCAAGACACGACGCATCCAGACTTTAGGCTCTGGCTGACATCATATCCAGCTGATCACTTTCCAGTGTATGTACTACAAAATGGTGTAAAAATGACTAATGAACCACCTCAAGGTAATAAAAGTTCATATAATAAGGGTAAATATTTTAATCACAATGTTTGTGTTTAATCAAATTATTTTAATTTGACATGAAATCCCAAGGTCTTCGAGCAAACATAGCTCGTTCCTACCAGAGCGACCCCATCAATGATCCGGAATGGTTCGAGGGCAACAAACAAACGGACATATTCAAAAAGATGCTGTTCGCGTTGTGCTTTTTCCATGCTGTAGTGCAAGAGAGGCGACAATTTGGGCCTTTGGGTTGGAATATTCGTTATGAGTTCAACGAGACGGACTTGCGGATTAGTGTCACGCAGTTATACATGTTTCTTAATGAATACGATGTATGTTAAAACAATTTTTATAATTATGACAAAAATCTAGAATGATACTATAGAAAAATAGAGCTTTTAAATAGACGGTCACTTCCGAAAGTATATTATTCGCAGTATGACACACTATTTTTACTATAGAAATTAGCATTCAATATGAAATCATAGTATGTGTCGATAGAGTCGAAGAGGAATAAGGTTGAGCTCCTTTATAGTCAACTTCGACAAAATAGTTTAATGCGTTATAAGAATGTTTCAGAGAAAGTATATAATATAGAAAATAATACCGTGCCATTAATGCGTTTTATACGCGCCCGTTCTGCGGCACATCGCAATAGCGACTAACTTCTTACACTAAATATTACATAGCCGCTATAACATTAATTCATCAAAATGTTTCTATGATCCCATTCTGGTTTGTCGAATACAATTGTTATGTCTAGGATGTTCAATACGTCGCGTTACGGTACCTAACCGGTGAGTGTAACTACGGTGGTCGTGTTACTGACGACTGGGATCGACGCTGTCTGAATACCATTCTCTTCAAATTCTACAATCCACGTGCCGTTGATGAGGACAAGTATCCCTTGGACCCTACTGGCAAGTATATTTACTGAATCTTGTTTTAAATCCAATCAATGAATTATCGAAAATATTTACGTAGGACTGATTATTCTTTTCAATAAAGATAGAAATTGTAAAACTTTATAAATTTAATTTGTAAAGTTTTACAATTTTTATAGTAATTAATATATATGTATGTGTCATTTTTCTTTAAAATTATGAATTTTCAAAATTACCTATATTAATTATCGTATCTGATTCTAAAACATTTTTCAAATTAGGTGTATACCACATTCCCACGTTACGCGAGCATTCTGACTTCATCTCATTCGCTCGTTCGTTACCCGTGGCCACACCGCCATCAGTTTTTGGTTTCCATTCTAATGCTGACATCACAAAGCATTTTCGTGAAGCTGAAGAACTCCTAAATACCGCTATATTGACACAGGTACTAAAAATTAAATAGTTTCTTTTATAGAACGGATATTGCAAATTTTTATTAGACTATACAATCTGAGTAATTCCGAGAGAACATTAGTAGATGAGACTCATCCCAAGATTAGAATTAGTAAGTATAAATCGAAATCTCAAATTTTAAACTCATCACTTCTATAGAAAAAGTAGAAATAGATATTAATTTACATAGTCGAATGTTCTGCTTTCATTAATAAAGTTTCATTTTACATTAAATAAGTGTTATGTGCATTGTAAATTCTTGTACTAGAAGTACGGAAATCGACGTAAAACATTAGAAAATTAAAGTAATTACTCAAACTTGTCATAAAAAAATTAAAGTAATGTAATTTTAAATGAAAGTAGATTTATTTTTTGATTTTATATAATTGTAATTATTTGTCTTTATATTTTGTTTCATTAACCATCGCCGTCGGCAAACAAGGATCGCACGGTAAGTACAATACAAGACTCATTACAATTCATTTTCTTTTAACAACTCAATAATAACATATTTCTTATGCTCAAAGGATCTCCTCAAAGAATACTTGGTAAGTTTCTCTTACTCTTAATGTGGAACGATTATATGCTTTGTAAAAACGTTTGATTTATTAAATTTTAATTCTTTGTTTTGAACTGATATGCAATTTTTCTTTTGTCTTTGTTTTATTTTTATTCACATACAAATGTAAGTATAATTTAGATATTTATACTTCTTCAGTACCTATTATAGTAATGCACGCATGGCTTTGCTTATATATATGTATAATAACATGATTGCGTTTCTATTGTATTTTCTCTTCAAATCCATTCAGGACACCATGGCTGCGGGCGGTGCAGGTGCTACGCCGGAACAGCAAGCAATGGCTATCGCTGAAGATGTACTGGCTCGTTTGCCAAAGCAAATCCTGACGGGCCCCTCTCACGAAGGTGACATCAAGCCGGCTGATATGACGCCAATGTCGATAGTTGTGATACAGGAGGCTGCGAGATATGAACGCCTGGTCAGTGTCGTAAGAAGTAGCTCCAGAGCTGTTATTGGAGCTGTTCAAGGTAAAATGTATTTTGCTTCATCTCTATTTATAAATGAATAATGCCTTGTACCGACACGTTTGTTCCTTGTTCCCTCCTTGTCTTGTGTCAATTCTATTACTTGTTCAGGTGTGATAATTGAAGAATTATGAAATGCTAAAAATATGCCATAGAGTAATGTAAATACTAAATATATCCATTAAATTGTTTTTAACACAAAACAAATAAGTAGAAACAACACGAAATTCCAAAAATATTCTTCATATACAAGATTATATTAATGTTACTTATAGGTGTGAGCGTTCTAACGGATATAACAGAGGAAGTACTAACGAGTATGGTGCGCGGGCGCATCCCGGCGTTGTGGGCTGGCAAGAGCTATCCATCCCTTAAACCACTAGCGGCATATTTTGACGATTTACTGGCGAGACTGGATTTCTTGCAAGTTAGCTAAATTTATTTAAGATAAATTAAAGAGAACGTAAAGTAACTATAATTTTTTTTTTAATTAATTTAGAATAGTGTATCTTACCGTTTAAAAATATTATAAATTTATAGAGCAGTTCACAAATAAAATTTCTATTAATTCATAGTTTCCAAATTAAAAAAAAATTGTAAAGTTTTGTATACAGGACATCACAATATTATTATTTCAGCACTGGCATCAATACGGACCACCGATTGTGTTTTGGCTGTCCGGGTTTTACTTCCCGCAAGCTTTTCTCACTGCCGCGCAGCAGAGCTATGCGCGAAAATATAAGATACCTATCGATCAATTAGCTTTTCACTATGAGGTTAGTTATGATTAATAATTTTTTGTCTCTCGTCCAGAGCTATTTTCACAGTCAACAGTCATCATTGCTAAACGTAGTACAGGTTCTTCTGGACAACAAAAAAATATGAGAAAATAAAAACTTGATATATATATATATATATATATCAATTCACTTATAAACTAGGTGCAACGTTCATTTACTCTTGAAGAGCCTCCAGATGAAGGTGTGTATATTCGCGGACTGTTCATGGAGGGTGCGCGATGGAATATGGAGGACTACTATGTTGACGAGTCATACCCTAAGATATTGTACGACGAATTTCCACCGGTAAGTTATATATTAATATCTAGAGCAGTCAAGAAAAGTCTGTTATAACTATTATTGCAAATAGCAACATGTTCCTCATAATCTCGCTTTTATCGGTTGTAAAAGAATTTTATCATATTTGTATTACATTTAAGGTGAACTATCAAACAATATTATTGATACCTACGTAAGTACACTGTAGAGACACACAATTAAAATTTAATAATCATGTTTACTAACGAGATAAAAACTACGTTCAGGTTTGGTTGATTCCGCTGAAGCGCGAAGATATACCACAGGATGTGTTTTACAACTGTCCCTTGTACAAGACTGGCGATCGACGCGGCGTTCTTTCTACAACTGGACACTCCACGAACTATATCCTGTTTATGCGTTTACCCACAGCGAAACCACCTGATCATTGGATAATGCGAGGAGTCGCTTTACTTACGCAGTTGCCATTCTAGAGTTTACCCAGTTATTACTATCGTTAAGTAGGGATTCCGTCGGCTTCTCCGTTGATGCTATCATCAAAATGGGCTCTTTGCAATTCGACATATCATACGTAATGACAAGACCACGGTGCTTGCCTCGACGCGATCTAATTCATTATATTACATGTTTTGTATTGGTAACTTGTATTGCTATCATTGTAACCAACATTATGATAACTTTTAATAAAGAATGAGTGTTGTTTTCTTAATTGTGGTTATGAAAGACCGGCCTTATTAATAAAAAATATAAAAATAGGCTTCTTGTTAAGTGTCATTTGGCTATGTGATGGTTCGTTGCAATAAGCTAAAACCACATTAAAGAAAATTTTAACTCTTATGAATCCAATGAGTGTTCTATTGAACTTTTATAGTGGGTTGATAATTTTTATATACAGGGCCGTATATATTGTCCGAAACAAATATTTTGGATTGATATTTAGACTTGTTTGTGACATTTTATACCATGATATCCTAATATTATTATTGTAGTCCTATCTTTTAATCACTAGTTTGTCATTATTATTTGTTAATTTAGTTATAAATTCTTAAAACTATACTCAGTGTTTCATTGAATTCTAAAGAATACTCAAATATAATGTTTTAAATAGAATAGAAGACACGAAAAAGGAAATAATTTTTAGCCTATTTTAAAAAAAGTAACTTTTGTTTCTAAAGAATTATTTGATAGGTAAAGGACACATGCACTTAGTGTTAGGTACATATATTACTTTAGTATCAATAAATGGATGAAAAATGTTTGCTATTTAAGAGATATGCTACAATTGTTGTGGGAACATTATTCCTATCTATCTGAGGATTTATATCTAAAAATTTAATGACTTGGAAATAATGCCGGAAGGTCAATGTCATCGCAATATTATATTCAAGTGAGAGAGCCAGTGATGGTCGTGCGTCGGCCATTACGGGCGCGGTGACTCAAAGCTTAAGCGTATTACGTTGCTCTATCATTTAGCATAAAAAATCTCGCATCCCAGATACGGCATGTATTAAATAAGCGAGTGAGGGTGGAAGGACGATGGTCTAGGGCTGACGAATTAGTTGTATACGTTACAATAAATTATAAATAAACTAACAGATTATCGTACTTTATAGAAGTTAGAGAGATAAACTAAAACGTAATCAAAACGATTTTAACCCTATTGAGGTTTGACCCGCCAATTCTATTATATGTTTGCAATATGTCTCGTTACCTTGTAGATTATCATAATTTCAGTGCACATGAAATTGGAACGGTTAACATAAATTAATTAGATTTATTTCCTTTAGAACAAAGGTAAACTTGTAACACCGTTAAATATAAAGTGAATTGTTGAAAAGTAAAAAGTATATGAAATGTTAAGGAAATATAAATATTTCGATTAGTAAGTTTGACGCGTCTGTTACGCTACGGCTTTGTTCTGACATTTAATTTTCGCTATAGAGTAGCCCTAGCGGGGGGAGTAGTACGGGAGGCGCTCGGTCTGGGCCGGCGTCACCCCGGCAACGTGAGATATTGATCTGCGCGCTTCCCCGCACCCCGCGCAGCATCCCCGTAACCCGGGCCCCTCGCCCCGCGCTATCCCACCCGCGCCCTTGATTCTGCACAACCGTCGCCCTCTCACCCCATACAAATATGTACTTATTACACTTCACACTACATACTCTCGTAATCCAATGAAGAAATTTCACTCGTGCTTTTAAAATTACATGGAACCTACCTCGTGCTTTGTACATACTAATTAAAGCTACGGAGAGGCAGGTTATACGAATCTTTATGATTTTTTGAATAACGAATTTTGCGTACGATACAAAGGACGACCTACTTTTTCATTGCTCTTTGTCTCTGTGGTAATGGACATATTTTAGAATCTTGTTTATCCACGATGGAATTACTGCTCTATTCTTTATTTTTAAGGTATTCTTACATAGCTTTAACAAAAAAATATCTATATTACAAAAGCTACATAGCTATTACGTTGACAGATAGTTATATGTGGCGATGTTCCGGTTTATGCTCTATAAAAATATTTACTTCGTTTTTAACTTACTTCGATTATATTTTAGGTTATTGAGATAGTATGTTTGTATATCTGCTACTGTCCTTTTAGTTTCTTAGCTGCGTTTTACAGTTATTCATGTGGATAGAATTCTGCTAAACATAGATCATTGGTTACTTTACCAACCATTAGGCACCTATTACATAAATAAATTCTTAATTACCCCTAAGATAAGAATTACATCTACGAATCTACGCCCTAAAACTCTAAAATTCGTTCAATAATTTATAAGTTTCAAATCTGAAACTACACGATAAGAATAAAATCTAGTGTATATAATAATATTAAATGGCTATACAGAGGCTGTTTCTAGAGCAATAATTACGACGTAATATCGATATTGTAATAAGATGAACTGAACACTCCTCTCAACATCAGTACTTTGTTGTCCCGGGCAGCTCCCATGGACTACCTTCCCCCTATCTACCTGCGTCCAATTTGCGCGTTGCTATGACGAGAGACATGCTATTATCTCGGTACGGGTGTTGTATTCCATTTACGTTTGAGAGAAATTAATTAGCTTGTTCAACTTGTGATTTAAACGAGTCTAGATATTGCTATCGGGAACTATAATAATTGTTTGACTTAGGTACTTCTTGTTTCGAATTATATAGTTACTATATTAACATTTGTACAACTTGTTAATACTTACTAATACCTGTCTGTTCTAAGTAATCTTGTCTAACACAATATTGTTATCAGTGCGGTATTTATTTTTTATATTTTAGCATACTTAAGTGAATACATCTCTTAGAAATATTTCTTTTCTCTTAAAAAAAATTTCAACAAACATGTTTTATCATTTAAAAAGATTCAAATACCTTTAATTTTTGTGTGGCGGTTTATTTATTTAGCACACTGCAATATAAAACCGTACGTCAACGTAAAACACATTATAGCTTTTACCATGTTGAAATGTAAATTGTCGTATCAACTGTTGAACAATTTTAAATCTAGTCCAACTCTACTGAGGGATTAATAAAAGGAACCGTTGAGCCTTTTACCTCAGATTTAATAAAATGCCCAATTTATGTGATTGCGTTCACAAACTTCAAAAGGGATCGTATTTTTTCCGCTTAGCAGACACGATCCAACCCATAGAACTTGTAGACCCTTTTAATTGAATAAGTATTAAACATATAACAATAATTTTACATGCTTATACGTTTTAATTCATTAACAACTTTGAAGTATTTTATTTTAAGAGGAATAAATAATACAGGCACTTTTCTTTTAACACAATACTACAGAAATCTAAGTGTTATATAAGACGAGTTATATAATCGTGCAAATATAAAAACAAATTTTCAATGAAAGAATATTTATTAAAAATTTTCATCAATAAGTTAAGACTGTCTGATCCGATAAAAGCTCGCATTAGCTTCACGCTTCGAGTTATTTTTGGTAACATTTATACATATACGTCTGTCTATACTAATTATTTAAAACGGCTGGGTTCAACCAATCGCTTGTTGGAATTGAAAGGGAAACTATCACCGCTGGCTATACAGTTTTGGTACTTGTGTGTATTTAAACTGGTAATTTACGCTGCGGCTTGTACAGATACAATTAGTAATGCATAAATATTATATAAATCATATCAATCAATGCGGTAATTGTCTGTTCACTGCACGTATTCGCCAGTAATGTATGATAATTAATTCTGTGTATTGCAGAAGTGTTTAGTTTTACATAAACATTACAATGCAAACATTATTTAAAATTAGCATGCAGTGGTCACAATATACTCGTATATCAATGAACAATAAACTAGGAGAACCTCTTTATGAACGAGTAATATGTATTATGCATTCATCCTGATTATTTTATTATTGAAGCACCTTTTATTTTGAAATCATTTATTTTATTGGTTAGATTTCAAAACAAAGTTTTAAATCAATTTCGAAAAAACTTTTCTACTGTTGTTCAAAGATGAATGTCAAAGCACGATTATAACATTAATTGTTATTTACTAAAAGTAAAAAACTCCTTTAAATGACGGGTAACACCGAATGGTGTGGTTAGTATAGTAAAAACTTTAACGATTTTATGAATTTCGCGGTTAGCCAGTCGTAATTAAAAACTCGTTCATCTCGAAAATCCATTTTATAATGCGGTTTCATTCTTTTGTAAAATAATTACATTCGAAACAGTTGCTATTATTGTGTTTAATTTAAGGGAAAAGTAATAAATGCTGAACGAATTTTACCTTATATACTTCAAACATATTTCGCGATCAATTGAGTTATGGAGGTTTATGAAATTTTATATTAATGCGGTGGCGTTGGTATAAAGGTTTTATCGGTTACGTTGCTTCATTGCCATTCGGGTTCAATGCCTGCCTCGATATAAAATTAAATTTTAATTATTTTCATTCTTGAATTATTGAAATATATTTAGCGTTTTAGACAATCTAAGTTACCAATTTTGCTATTCAATTTGCTTTCATTTGAAACTAATATAGAAGATTACTCAGTAGTATCTAGTGTCTTGAGATATTTACAATAACCTTATTTTTTTCTTTCCTTTAAAGGATAAAAGGCAAATATTTAATTGAGGTCATTTATTGAAATTTATACAAATCAAAGCAGTTTTCATTATTTTACAAGTATATTAAAGTCTGCATCTACTAATTCGGTTGGACAGCTTCCCCTTTGATGAATTTGGTAAGCTACCCTACCTTGATGTCCCGACGAGCAACGTTATCCTTTATATCGTACTGTATACAACTGCAGGTGTACTTATTAACCCGAAACAGTTCGCTATTCGCATAATGCGTGTTCATCATTGCTAACGTGTGAATCATTGTTTAATTGAAGCTGCGCAGAGGGCGGGCGGGACGCATCGATCGTCTGCCGTAGCCATGGTTACGCTCCCCGCTCTCACCGCCCGATTCATTTGTAATCATTTGTTTCGCGACCATCGAATAATGGTGCTCGTCAAACAGCGAGAATTTGATGAATTACTATCAGATATATAGACGGTACATTATACCATGCGACAATGTGCTCACGTTCCTCATCACGACACGAGCTTTTATCGAAAATATTCGAAGCGTGAGATGTAATAAGCTATACGTCTCCAAAATTGAAGCCGATCAAGCGAAAAGTTCGATATTTTTTACTTTTAGCTTTAATTGTTTGAAAGATGAATTCATGTTACTTTTATGTTACTAGTATTTTATAGTATAATATATATGAGAAATAATAAAAACAAATAATGTTTGGTTCTAGAATGTTGACGTTAAAACATATCTTATAGAAACTTACATAGAGTATACATTTAAAAAAGGTAATTAACTTTCTTTTTATATAGGTATATGTATCAATGTAGAAAACTAAAAGTTTTCTAATAGAATTCTGGCAATGTCACTTTCTTCTATAAAAGTAAAAGATAATTATAATATTTTAACTTTGGATATATGTCAGAAGAGCTGTTTCTGGTATTTTTATTAAATAGGTTCATCAGTTGTTAACCTTGGTTTAAAGGATGAAAAATTTTGAAATCTTTGGAACCTCTAAATTTCTGCTACGACGTCACTAGGTATACGGCGTAGCGCTTCGGGTCTCAATCAATTCTTGTTCCAAAGTTTTCTATTTTTTTCCTAGATTAAGCTAATATACTTACTAACTTACATTCCCAATTAATACCGTTGTAAATATAATATCGTGAAGTATCGATTACATTCTTTATATCAAAATGTAATTTAGTTTTTATACCGAACAAGATTTATTAACAAACTATTTGTAGACATACATATTTTCAATATTCTTAAGCAAGGAAAATTCCATTCAAAGCACATTTTTAAGAGTACCGTACAAAGTAGAAGCTTATAATATGGCAGAGATTCCCATAACTTGCTTTCAACGTTGCACCGGATATTTCTGTTATGCATAGAAGAGGTTGCACAAAATAAAATATTCGAGCGCAGCTTTAGACTTCGTGAGCATAATGGAATTTCATTTTTTTCTTCCTCCTTCGAATTTCTTATTTGAAAATCATGATCTTCATATAATTTAATACAATTTATGATAAATGGATATCTATTAAACGTTGAATGAATTAATAAACTAAAAATTTTGTAAAAGTTAAAATGTCATAAAATGATTTTTCAAATAAACATCTAACGACAACAAAATTTTGCTTTTTATAAAAGAAAAATGTATAGGATAGCTTATATTGATTTTAATTAATTAGTAAATCATTTGGTCCATAAGAGATTAACTCTCAAAGGTTTTCTTATTAATTATCTCTCGATCAGACTACAAAAGGTATAAAAAGACCCACCTCGGCCCAGCCGGGGCTCCGTAAGCTGGGGTGACGGACAGCGGATGAAAGCAGGCAAAGTGTTGGGTTTTCTCGAATAATTTTAATAGAAGTTCTGCGTGGGTTGCTGCGGGGTAAGGAAGGGTGGTTAGGGTTGTCGAATCTGTTATAATTTCCTGTTTAACACAAAACGTTTAAAGTAAATTATATATCAGATGCTTTATTCCCCGCGATAGAAAAAAAAATGGTATTTCTTCTGTTGGCAATTTTCATTTGTAATAAACAATATGTACGTACGTTATAAATGTATAACTTAACTAAAATTAATTATATGTCATGTAATTAAAAATACGTTGGAACTTCTAAAATCAGTTGGCGATTAATAATACTTAGGTATATCCATAATAATTTATGTAACCAACACAGGATATTAAATTCTAGTAATGGTTATTTGCCAACCCTTGGCGTGGGTGTAGCAGGGGAGGTCGCAAAATGAGATTTCCTTTGAGCCGAAGCTCTGCGAGCGGTTACCGCGACCAGCTTCGAATCGGGTCCCTCATATATCATGCGACGCACTCATGTACATTTCATAATATACGTCCACCCGCTCTTGCGTTGTGTAACACTCGCACACTTTTGCTTCCATTATTAATTGCACTGGCCGAGCTTTTTAGGGTTGCGCAAAATACAACTGTAGACACTTGGCAAACACTGCTTCTTTTTTTGTTAATTCTGAAAAGATAATTGAATATTTTCATTTTCAGTAGTTAAATATTGAAAGACTCATTGAAGTGTTCCTCTTACATATTTATAATCTATTAAAGAAAATCAATCGAGATGGAAATGATAATTTGTCAAGTAAATTTGTGTTCCATTTGTATATATACCATATACATTAAATTAGTTATGCTAGAAATCTCACAGTTATTTTGACCGCATTACACGTTTCTTTCCCATTGTTTTAGTGCAAGATAGACATTATCGATATAAAATGGTCCCGTGGTGCTATTTATCGGTCTACCCGGTCAACTTCCGTAAAATTACACATAACTGGCATCGTCCGCCCTCGTGTCATCAAGAGGGCCATTAGATACTGTATCGAGGGAGATCCCACTCAATCACGGATGTCCATCTCGGGGCTGGTTGCCCACCGGCGCTTTAATTTGACTTTATGCACTACCCCTCGGTCCATACGTAATTATGAAATAGCTTTTATATTTCAATTATTTATTATATCTACAGTATGCTTTTGCAAATAGCAATCTACGTTGTAATTATTTTGATAATTACGAGGTGAAATTGCTTTCTGATTTTTAATGAATGAATTTTTGACATATCATGTTCATTTTTCATAGTAAACAACATAGTTTATGAGATAAATATAGATGTGAGGTATAGTTTGTAAGATATTCTTTTGTATTTAGTAATATTTAATCAAAAATTGTTTTTGTTAAAATATCTATTCTTAATTTATTATATTTTTCATTTCAAGGTTTTTATTTTTTGCATGAAATTAATTTAACTTTCCAAAATATAAATATCTTTAGTTAAATTTAAAGAATCGCGGTGAATAATAATTGTTCGTTAAAAACACTTCAAATAAGTGTTCGGATATATCGGCTGAAAGGTAATTAGCAATATATTATGGCCTATAAAATTATAACGAGAGAATATTTATATCAAGATAAAAAGTGAACATATTTGTTTATTATAAATTCCAATATCAGTTGAACTCAGATCTATATAATGAATCATAATGGAAATAGTTCAGCGTAGACTGGTGCTGCGTTGGATGATTGCACTAAAAGTTGCAGTCAAGCACTATAGCGTTAACCATTCTTTTAACAAGCAAGTTTTTTAAAAACTTCTATTATCATTGACATGTAGTTCGTACAAATAACTCATGTACCTATTACGTTGGACAAAGTTGTGCTAAGTTATTCGACGTCCTGAAGCTAACCGGCAAAGTTAGAATTGCTGCTGCGAAGTTTAGCGCATGTTTTATACTAGGTTTCCGTCCTTCTCCGTACTAACTGATAGGCCTTAAAGTACCTTACTATCTGTATTTTAGAGAAATTTACTTGGATATGCTCAAAGTAAGGTGAAGTCGTGATTTATTATGATTAATTTTATCTCAGACTATGATTAAAATTTTGGGTTCTTCTTAAAAATGCCATAAGGTACATTTCTCTTTTACTTCATTAGACGTATGTTTAAGTTAAATCTTTAAAGATAATGGACGCAATATGACGGCTGTGTGTAAACTAGTAAGAAACATAGCAATATACTTAAAGTCAATGTTCGATGTCACTCCACCTGCTACCTCGTTCAATTTTCTAAAGAGTCTAGGCTCACAAAGGATAATGGAAATGACGCAGATAAACTAAGCTTACTTCTTGCCAGACCATGTATGTACTAATTAATACGTACTAATAACAAAATAAAAATGTATAAATTACTATAATAAAGCATATTTTAACATTGAATATATTTTCATTTAATAAATGCTATAATAGAATTTTAATGTAACGTTCTTAATATTATGGTTGCATCAAAATGGATCTTAGACGATGATAAACTAAAGCGTGTAATTATGTCTAACTACAAATACAAATTGGTAGGCATTTCTTACGATCAATCTACACACTGACACTCAATTATTAAAACTATCTTCCACACGAAATTAAAAAGTGTAAAATTTTATAAGATTAAGTAATAAGTAAAATAAATTTTCATTACTTCTATAAAAGACATCCACTTCAGTAGGTACGTTAAAGGAAAGCCGACGGTTGATAGTAATCCTCCTTTCAATTCATTTAATAAAAAATTGCCGTCAAGCGAACGACAAGTCCATTTAATTTTGCTTTAAAAAGAATCTTATTATGTGTCACGTTGTTATGCGGTGGAGGGAGGCGACGCGAGCGCCAATTTTTTCCACTCCCGTGCACTCTGCTCGGTTGTTTGAAAAAAACCTTCGTAGTTGACTCGTATTTTCAACTTTTTCGTAACATACATTGCATTGCTTTCGAATACGTTACGTGACTTTTTTATTTTATTTGCTTTTCGCGCTAGTAAATAAATTTTACTGAACTCTTTATTTTATCATATATTATACTAGATAGTTCAGAAAGTGAAAATAATATACATAACGTTTTTGGAATGAAAAAGTATATTATTAAATAGAAATGCAGATTTCTCCAGAAACAAACTTCCAACTAAGTGACAAAGAAAAATTACTGAAATCTAAAAAAAGGTACGATATAGTACTACTGTTTTATAATATAATGATTATAATTTAAATGTTACTTATGAAACAAATATTTTTTACGAAACAATTTATTATTTATTAATAGACAATTCAGAGAATAATTTAATATCACTGAAATACATTTTCCTCGTTTATTAGCCTTATGTCAAGCCCGGGAGTCACCATGGCGACGAGGTATGCCCGGGCGCGTATCCAGGCTCCCTCCACGCTAATTCACCTGTCTGCCACGCACACATATTCACTGTTCTATTATATACTAACACATAGATTGTTGTATATTCACAGACAACCGTATTACAGTTGTATTTATAAAGCTAATGTAAAGCAAGTAGCGATGCGTCGTTGTGCAAGTTATGCTTGGTTGAAACCTCCAATGAGGTAACAGCGATAGAACTCTGTATTATATACAGTAAGTGTGATTTCCGATTTACTGCAGGTTTTCGAGTTTGATTTCCGGTACGTGAAGTAAGTTATAATATATTGTCTACTAGTTTTACCCATAGTTTCGACCCCATTAATTTTGATTTTATCCTTCAATTTTAATCATTTATCGACAGATAACCCATTAAAACAGTTCTACTAGTCTCCGCTGTAGTCTATGAATATGCGAATGTTAATAAAATTAAAATAAAACGAGAGCACTTCATTTGATGATGAATAATGTCGGATGACTATGTGTGGCTAAGGTGATACCTCCAATTAGATGAATCTTACGCTCCTCATTAAATTTCATCGATTTGTTACCCTCGAAAATGTTTTACAAACTGTATATCCCTAGTTCTATTTGAGGTTAGTTAAATTTTCTTAAGCGCTGTACCGTTATGAATGTGGGATACTATCGTGAAATATTAAGATGATCGTTTCCAAACATTGGCAAAGCTCCAACTTACCCTTGGTTAGGTCTCGACTGAGTCAAAATTAAACCATTTGAATGTGACCTCTGCTATATCTGTAATAAAGCTCATATTGGGTACCTGAGTTGACTTCTGTAATTTAAAAATTGTATCAATACTTATTGTCAGGGCTTATTACTTTAAAAACAATTTACTCTTATTATAATCAAATATTATTTATTTACATGGAAACTAAGGTATATAGGTACATGTTCTATATAATTTCTTAACTGTAAGAATATTCAGTCAGAGCTTCCTCTCCTTCTATATTTTAAATTGACGAATGTTGTAAATAGTCAAACGACCTGTTTTCACATCAACGCCAAATGAAGGGCTTATTTAATAAGGTCTTATCCAAATATTACAATAGAGTATTGTCAGAAATCAATATAATTCTGCTCTCAAATTACTCAGAGTGGAGAGCTAAAAACATTCATTGCCACTCTCCAAGCAAGCATTCATTAAAGTAGGCTTTGAGCCGGTGTTTTATTAAAACTGTCGCAAGCCTCGGAATATTGCATTTCAAGCACTACTTAACTAGGCGCCTGGCACCATTCCAAAACCCAAAATGCTATCTTTACGCAAAGGCTATATACCGATTACGATGTAGATTCAGAACTATGAGCTTTCATGTGTATGTTACACATATAATACGTATATTATTATTTTATATTGACGATAAAGTATTTGTACGTATAGCCTATGTTAAGAAGAAAACACTTACATACGTGAGGCGCAAGTGGTTGGTAGTTTTTGTAGTAACTGTTCGCGATATAATCATGATTTTTATATTAATTTAAATTATGTAATGCAAATATTGTTCTTTTACTTGCCAAAAATTTAAAAAAAAATAAAGTGGATCAATGAAATTGTTTCTCTATTACATTTTATTCTATTATATTATTGTACATTTGAACATCAAATATATGTCAAAATACGAAGTAATTGTGAAGCAATCACAACTTATCTGTAAATAAAAACGAAATCTTTGAAGAGATATGGGTAAAAAGGGAAACAAAAGAAAATAATTAACAGAACTTTGATAGTTTTAACTAGCTACGCTTCTGTTAGCAACCTCATTTATGGCCATTTACAAAGTTTTTATATTGCCCATTAAGTACATTCAGATGTTAGAATCTAAAAGAGCTTTTGTCGTTTGTAGTAGCTGTAATAATGAGGTTGATATATAATTAATACTTAACTTTGCAGCCTAGAATAAGTTTTGCCTAGCAAAGTTTCATAATCTTTCATTGACTCATTCAAATGTGTATAAAGCATTAGGCGAAACAATCATATACTATGGTCTCAGCAGCTATGGCCGTACTTTTAAGTCGCATCTCGATCAAATATTCTGTTTACAGTCAAAAATTATCAGAACCATTGTACCCGACAAAATCAAAGATAAGTTCAAAGACATCTTTGAACTTTTTAGCCATTGTAAAATCATTCCGATTCACATATTTCATTCATTCATTCATATATTTGACCTGAGTCAAATATATACTTCTTGTGGAAAACTTTTTTGATGAAACTTATTTGAAATTAAATGTTAATCAGCGTACATCACAACACACACGTCGAATTCCCAAATTACTGTTACCGAGATACCGTAATCAGTATGGTAAGCAATTGTTAAAATACC